>BMAC01000167.1:55581-169885 GCA_014905375.1 Phtheirospermum japonicum
ATTTGCGTGAATTTAGGGTTTATGATCTTTGATAGCAACTACTGATTTTATATGACCACGATAATATTACTGATTTGCGTGAATTTAGGGTTTATCGCAGGAGTTTACAAAACTCAGAGACGATTTCACAATGGATAACAGAGATAGCTGTTTATTTTCAGACATGAATCTTCTAATTGCTGCAATTTCGTTCGTAATTGGTATATCCACTTTGATTATGACCCGAATTTTCTACGTTATATATCGGATCAGCAAACCCTTGTATTGTAAACCACCTGGTCCTCTCAGTACCCTCATAGTTCTGGGTTCAGGTTAGCAAATTCTCTTCAATTAGAATTCTCGATAAATCCTATTAAAAAACAACAACAAAGAGCATGTTTTAGTTTTTTACCTTTTGCTGATTGCTTCATTTTAATTTCATGTCATCTGATCCTGGTCTAGGTGGTCATACTGCGGAGATGCTAAATTTACTAGCCGTTATGCAGATGGAGAGGTTTAAGCCTAGATATTATATTGCTGCTGCCACTGATAATATGAGCCTTCAGAAGGCTAGTGTGCTTGAGGATTTGTTGATGGACAAGGTTTAATTTCGTGTTTTTTTTTTTTGAAGAAATAAGTGAAAATGTTACCATTTCTTTATAATTTCTATTATGGGTTAATAATAATTTGAAGGCTATTTAGAGATACTATGGAAGTGTTGTTAAAGGAATATGTGTTAGGCTCGCGATTTCACGAATCATATGTTATCTGAAATGAGTTTTTRTTGTGTTAGGCAGCAGGGGTTGAGTCGGTAGAAACTTCTCATTTCACGCAAATTTACCGGAGCCGTGAAGTTGGTCAGTCGTATTTAACTTCAGTTGGCACAACATTAATTGCTTTAACCCATGCGTTGTGGCTAATGATCAAGATCAGACCTCAATTGGTATTGCGATTTCTTCCTTTCTTTTTCAAATACTTTTTTAATTTTTTGCTTGATTTATATGTTTCTATGCAGATTTTGTGCAATGGCCCWGGAACATGTATACCGCTTTGTGTAATTGCATTCTTTTTCAAGGTTTGTGTGATTTTTTTGACAGTATTTATCTTATTCCTATGGKCTATTGCTTGAGGCATTAATTTAATGCTTAGATTAATCGGAATTAGAATGGTCTCTTTCGTTTTCTTTTGAAATTTTAAACGATCAATTTAAGGATAATAAAAAAAAAGAAGATTTGATTTTGTATTACACCTTTCACTATTAAAAACATTTCAGACGCTCTTTTACATTTGTAAAATACTACAATCGCCCTCTTACATATAAAACATAATCAAGCCTCATTTTAATTTCTTTAATTTTAAAAAACCTTATGTTTTTTCCTTTGTAATTTGCTCAAACCTTAGCGTTCTTTTTGTAATTATCCCATCAATTTATTATGCAACTTTCAGGTTTTTGGGATCAGGTGGTCGTCCATCTTCTACGTTGAGAGCATTGCTAGAGTTAGGAGACTATCATTGAGCGGGTTGCTTCTTTACAAACTACGCATGGCTGATCAATTGTTTGTGCAATGGCCACAGCTCAAGAGCAAATATCCTCGGGCTAATTACGTTGGTCGTCTTATGTAATGGCTCGATTCTTGCTCCTTCAGTGAGGTACTTCTAGAATTCTAGTTCCCTGATACAATTTCATTTTGGCCAATATAATTTTGTCCTTTTAAGTGTAAGGGTGGCACTATGAATTATTACGTAGTTGCCACCTTGCATTATGAGTTGTTAAAATATAAATTATGCATGGGAAATTATCAATCGGTTTTTGACATAACAAAGCATGATGTATGTTATCAAATATGATTGAATTGAAATGAAACTCCACAATGAGTTGATGAAATATTTATTTATTTATTTTTAATTTCACTATTGAAATTGACACCTGGGATATCCTTGTAGGGTACATGAGGGTGACAAATATTCAATTGTATTGGACTTTTGATGAGCTTGAAGTTGCTAATTGTAGGATATTTCGGCATTGATACACTACGCTGGTTTATTTGGGATATTTTTTTGTCTGATTAGAAAGCATATTTTTAGGCAATGTATGCTAATGATAAGTTCATAAGACATCTTGGCAGCATATTTTTTTAAATTGTCATTCAAATTCCAACGAGGGGAGCCACATCTCGATCCTCATGGTTTATTTTCAAATTTTAAGTTACTTTAAAATATGATATCATGTTAATTTGATTTTTTTTTTGGTAATAGAACTGCCATTTTATCTCCGTCAGAATTGATGTATCAAGTATAATTTTAAATTTTCAACTTACATATGACGATCACTTATCAATCGCAATTTCCATCATTTTATTTAAAAATTAACCTCACTTATTAACTCCAACTAGATAAATACCCGTCAATGAAAATGTTGACTCTGTTGGAACATCCTTTTCCCCGTGTTCTGTCGACACTGAAAAAAAATAAATAAAAAAGATGTTCATGTAATCATTCCAAATAACAATTCGGTTATAAATCTTTATTAGTTAAAGTACGAAGACAGTATCTTTTAGTTACCAACTCCAATGGAAATGACAACATTTACAGAAAAATGCATTACAAGGACACGATTATCCCAAGATTTCTGGTTAACAAGCAAGGAAATAATAACAATAACAAGGATTTCATTATAATTAGACATGAGTTCCATTATAATAACTAAAAATACAATATAACCGAAGTTGCTGACTGAAATTTAGTAGGCAAATACACACTCAGAACAACAATAATAAATACAGAAGAAAATAAGTAAACAGACATTCGAACGAATCAGCTAAAAGTTTCTGAGAAACAAAATTGTTTTCGTGTGATCGATGTGTTTGGGCTGCGCGCGTGTGTAGAATAGACATGGCTTGACGGGATCAGATTCGAGCGTGTAAACCTAAGCAGAATTAGATATGGCTGGTGGGTATGTATCTCGGGCGGGCGACAGTGGTGGGTATGGGCCAGAACGTGAATTTCAATAATATTACATGACGAGAGACAAAAATTCGATCTTTTTCCAAGTCATAACAACGATAAGCATCTTGATTTGTTGAGTACCCCACAAAGATACAAGGCTTTGATGGAAACTTGAGTCTACCCTGTTGATATGGTCGGAGCCAAGGAAAACAAATACATCTATAAGTACGGAGTTTAGGAAAATTTGGCGTTCGTTTAAATACTACCTCAAATGGACTCGTATTCTGAAGCACCGACGTTGGTAAATATGTGGTTGTGTGCATCGCAAAGGCCCAAAACCTGTGATGAAGAAAAGCGCGATCGAACATTTTTGGATTATTTCCTGTAAAAATCAAATCATCCACATACAAACAAACAAGCAACATATCAACATTTTTATTCTTTTTTACATAAAGTGCATGTTCATGTGGACATTTGATAAAATTATTTTCTTGGAAATATTTATCAATGCGACTATTCCAAGCACGAGGGGCTTGTTTCAATCCATAAAGAGCTTTCTTCAACTTTAACAATTTATTTTCATGTCCTTCAACAACATAACCCGGTGGTTGATCGACATAAACTTTCTCCTCCAAAAATCCATTCAAGAAAGCGGATTTTACATCCATTTGATGGATTTTCCAATTATTTTGAGCCGCAATCGAAATAATCAACTGAATAGTTTCAAGACGGGCTACGGGCGCAAAAATCTCATCGTAGTCAATCCCCGCCTTTTGCTTGTAGCCTTTCACTACCAATCTCTCCTTGTACTTCTCAACTTCACCTTTCACATTTCTTTTTATTTTATACACCCACTTTATCCAATGGAGCTTTTGCCATGAGTAAGTGATGAAACTTCCCACGTATCATTTTTCTCGATCGCATTAATTTCTTCATTCATGGCAAAATGCCATTTTTCATCACGAGCGGCATCATCATACTCAACAGGCTCAATTTCAGCAAATAAGCAAAATTGAGTGAATTGACTCAAATTTGTTACCTCATCGGTACTATCGTACAAGTCGCGCAAGCTTCTAAATTTTTGAGGACCTTCACTCGAACTTGGGTCATCAACAAGAGCATCTTGTGGTGGTGGCGTCGATGGTGGTGTGTTTGGCTGCTCCAGGACTTCTTCATCGTCATCAAAAAATGGGCTATTTTGATCATTTTTCTTTTGATCATTCCATTCCCACACGCCTTCTTCATCAAACTCAACGTCTCGACTTATCAAAATTTTACCATTGTTCGAATTGAACAACTTGTAGCCTTTCGAACTTGGATCATAGTCGATGAAAATATATTTTGCGCTTTTATCATCAAGCTTCGTTCTCTTTTGATCCGGAACATGCATGTAGGCAATGCTTCCAAAAACTCGCAAATGTGAAATAGTTGGCTTGTAACCACTCCAAGCTTCTTGAGGAGTTTTTCCATGTACACTCTTCGTATGACTTCGGTTCATCAAGTAAACCGTACAAGCAACGGCTTCCGCCCAATACTCCTCCTTTGGTATATTTTTACTTTTCAACATGCTCCTCACAATATTAAGGATGGTCCGGTTCTCCGCTCGGCTACACCATTGTTGTGGTGAATATGGAGTCGTCATGGGACGATGAATGCCATTTTTCTCACAAAATGACTTGAATTCATTTGATGTAAATTCACCACCTCTATCGGAATGAAGAGCTTTGATTTGAAAGGCATTTTGTTTCTCCACCATCGCCTTGAATTTTTTAAAGGTTTCGAACACCTCCGATTTCTCCTTCAAAAAATATACCCATGTTTTTCGAGAATAATCATCAATAAATAACAAAAAATAATTACTCTTGCCAAGTGAATGAGGTTTGATCGGTCCACACACATCCGAGTGTATCAACTCCAAGGGATGTTGTGCTCTTGACAAAGACTCTTTTGGAATACTCTTTCTCGCTTGTTTTCCATAAATGCATCCTTCACAAAGTTGGTCGGGATGATTTATGAAAGGTAATCCTTTCGCCATTCTTTCATTGTTCATCATTTTGAGGCCATCAAAATTCAAGTGTCCAAGCCTCAAATGCCATAACCACGACTCATCTTTGAAACAAGACTTCAAACACATTGGAACGTCATTTTAAATATTTAATAAAAACATTCTATTTCTCGTCATGGGAACTTTGGCCAACAAACGACCATTTTCATCTTTCATCGTCAAACTTTTATTTTTCAAATGAATGTCATAATTCTTCTCCAAGAGTTGTCCCAAACTCAAAATATTACTCTTCATGGYTGGAACGTAAAAGACATTCGAAATGAATTGATGACTTCCATCTTTTGAACGAATTAAAATCGTACCTTTCCCTTTGACTTGAACTTTGGAAGAATCTCCAAAAGTTATGTCACCATCGATTGATTCGTCAAGTTCCATGAAAAGATCTCTTTTTCCACAAATATGGCTACTTGCACCCGAATCAAGATACCATTGGTTCCCCTTCTCGTCTTGATTATTTTTGCATGCAAGAAGCAAAGTGGGGTTCACTTCTTCTTTCTCGTTGGTCTCCATAAAATTGTTTTTCTCTTTGACATCGTTCTTACACTCCCACGTATAATGACCAAAGCGATGACAATTATAACACTCAATATTAGACTTGTCATACCGTTGTTAATTTGATCGGTATCCTCCACCTCTCGAACTTCTTCCTCGTCCACGGCCTCTTCCTCGATTTTGGATTACATTGTTATTATTGTAGCTAGATGTATAACTATTTTCGCCAAATGACGAATAGTTATTATGACCGTGTCCACCTCTTCCACGACCTCGAAATTTCCCTTGGCCACGACCACCTCCGCGACCTCTTCGAGAAGTGCCTTGACTTGTCTCCTTCTCTTTCAATGATAACTTTGCTTTTAAAGCATGTTCCACCGATTCTTGATTTTGTCTTCTTTAATCTTTCTTCATGGGCTTGTAATGAACCAGCAAGTTCATCAACGGTCATGGTGTCCAAAGCCACCACATAATTAAATTTTGGATCTAAGGATCTCAAAATTTTCCCAACGATTCGTTCATCGTTGATATTTTCTCCATATCTCTTCATTTGATTTGAAACCGCCAACACTCTTGAAATATAATCCGATATCGATTCGGAATCCTTCATATTTAAGGACTCGAATTCACCCCTTAGTGTTTGAAGACGCACTTTTTTCACTTTGTCTACGCCTTTGAATGATGCTTTAAGAATTTCCCATGCTTGCTTGGAGGTAGTTGCCGCAGCAACTTTCTCGAACATCTTCTCATCCAAACTTTGATGAATGAGTGTGAGCGCCTTTTGATCCTTCTTCTTGGCGTCATTTGATGTTCATTCTCCTCCCTCGACGGAGTCCCACACTTCATAGGCTCCAAGCAAGGCTTTCATTCTTATGCACCAATTATCATAATTATCTTTGGTGAGTGATGGAACAACGAATGGTGCTCTTTTCGTCATTTTTTAATTTATTTTTTTTCACTCAAACTCTCGTCTCTCAAAACACAAATGGCACTGATACCAATTGTTAGAAAATGGAGAACATATAAAATAATACTAAACTCACAAGATATAGAAGTAGAGGAATAAAATTTGATATATTATTATTCTTGATACTATTTTCCTCTCTTACAAATGACTCCAAGACTTGGAGTATTTATACATGAATGACAAACACCCTTCATCTTCATGTAAATAAATATGATAAATCAAGAGACTCAAACTAATTAACTTTATCTAAATAATTAGGACCAACCAAGAGACTATACCCAATTAAATTAGAATATGAACCAACAAAAAGTATTAAAAGAAAAAAAACTCTTCAAATCCATGCAATGAATTTGATTTATTATTTTCAACACTTTTATTGTTTGTTATTAATGGCTCAACTCTCGACAATTGAACAATGCCCAATTTCCAATAATGTATGTACAAAGTTATACTTAATGTGAATATGCAAAAGATAAAATAAAATCCTGCAACAAAACAATAAAGGAACTAAAGGGGGTATATTAACCATCTTGGCCTGATACCAACCTAGCTCCAAGTATACTTTAAGTATCACATATATATAATAGGGTAAACCTCACATTTGGTATGAAAAAATTTCGCTTTCAATATCCCATGTTTACAAAGTATCAAGATTAGTTTCTCAAATTTATTTTTTATTTCACTTTTCATACCCTGGGTTAATTTTCCATTAAAATTACCGGACGCATCAAATTTAGAGGAAAATAATTATTAATTCAAAAAAAATAATCAAAACAATATTTGAATATTCAAAAAATGAAACAAATAAATACATAACAAAAAATTTATAATTTTGTAAAAGATAATGTTAGATTAGTAATAGAATATAAGAGTTGTGTCTACAAAATTGAGTTTAGCTGGAAAGATTGACGTTGAATAATTTGAAGGGGTAAAAATCGTTGTTCTGAAAATCGGACCGATCATCGAACCGATAAAGCAATAGGTTCAGTGGTTCACAGGTCCAATCGGCTATATATATATATATATATATATGTGTGTGTGTGTGTGTGTGTGTGTGTGTGTGTGTGTTTACCACTATTAAACATGTTATAAATAAATAGAATAAATGAATTCATCAACCACAATACAACATACAAAAATATAGTTGAATTAAATATAATAAAGAGAAATCAAATAAAATAGTTCAATTCTTATATCATCACTCCAAGTCCAACAATTTCGAAATAAAATAAAATTAATCATCACAATTTGTATAAAATAGTACTCCAAATAAAAAAAATAAGACCCCATCAATTTTTATTTAATTTAAAAATTAGAAAGAAAAAAAAAACCAAAAAAAAAAAAACCAAAAAAAACAAAAAAAAAACTGGTTGAACCTGTTACAGGTTCACCGAAGATAAAACGACTACGTCCCTGATATCACAGCACCGTAAGTATCAGGGCTCCGGCGAACTGGAAAAATCTGGAATGAGAGCTATGTAAAACAAGAGTGCAGAAATCGAAATATGATAAAACAGAAATCGAAATATGATAAAACAGTATGCTGGGAGTTCTTCGAATTCAGGTGTTATGCGTATGGAAAGTCTGAAACAAATGCCTTCGTTTATACAAAACCCACAATACCCGTTGGCCCACTTGATGTCCAATCATTAAAAGTTAAACACTTTTAAACTCTCTTCCACATTGAATAACTATCAATGTGGGATAAACGAAAAGGCATAAAAGCACACATTCAACTTCCAAACACTATTTCTCACTCACCAATAAATGGATTTGAGAAATTTAAAAAACTATAATTATCTACACGACACGTATATTAAGCTTGTACAATTCGTTAACACGAATTTACGCTGTACCATTAAATTAGAATTAATCCAATTTACAACAGCAAGTAGTATAATAGACTCAAAGGTCAAGAGGATATTTGTAATTTTGAAAGATAACTGGATTTATAATAATAATAATAATAATAATAGTAATTATTATTATTATTATTATTATTAATGGTTGAACTTCTTATTGGCATAAAGTTTTGATACAGAAAATGCTCTGTTTCTAGGTAGGCTTCTTAAGTGATCGCAGGAGAATGAATGTCGGAGACAATGTTGCATTATTTGTGACACAGAGACTGTTAGTGGTGACAAATTCCTAAAGCGCTTAATTGAGTACTTGGAGGAGCATGGTGAATATTTGAGCGCTTCAGAATACGGCACCGAGTAAATCAGAAATCTCCTGCAGGACATTCCGTAAACTCATGCTATGAATAGACTGTCACTTGCAAGTCATTGATGCAAATATGGCTCTATTGGAGACGAGATTCTATTATTTTGTAATGAGACGAGCTACAATTACTTAATTTTCTTGGTACCAAATTTATAATAGCTTGTGATACTAATTTTTCCGGTTTACTTGCAATTAATAATATTTTCTTTAGTTTCAAAATATAGAATTGCTACTTAAAGAGTAAATATTATTTCACTTAAAGATATGTCTTCGAGTGTTTGATCATGTGTAACAGTTATTCAGTATGTTGTCAGAAAGGAAACTACAGATCCAAAGGAAAAATGATGTAATGTTTCGGCTCACTTTTTCTTACACTAATAACACAAACGCGAGGGCTTTACTAGTCTATATAAGGAAAGCATTTTCCTATGGTGTGGTTCAAAAATTCCAGATGGACGGAGAAAAAATCAGCTCTTCATTACTATCATATGCATGAAAGGTACTTGCTTCTTCTATTTGAGCTTCTCCTCCAGCTAATTCACTCAGAGTGTCCCAGTTAAAATTTTTGTCTTCATCATCTTTGAATGATGATAATGATTCTAACTCTGTCAAACTTTTTGACTTTTCGGGCTGATCGTCTCTTTTTAGTACCCCGAGCTGCTGGAGAAACTCGTTGAGATCAATCTGGGGTTTGTCTTCAGAGGTGATCACTTTTTTTCCGGATGAAACTTCACTTTCTTTCTCTTTTGTTTCACGAATTTCGAGCTGGGCCCGCTCATTTTTGCTGTTTTTGGGATCTCTGGACGATGAATTTTGACCAAGGATCCCCGTTTTCTTCAATTCTTGCAGCCTTTGATGAATCACATGCACGCTCGGCTGAGCGTTCAAATTGAGCAGCCCTGTGGTGGGCAATATCTGGCTGAAGTTATTCGAATGGAACCATTTGAACTTGTGTGATTTGCTCAAAGGGTTGAAATTAGACCTCAAATGAGGCAGATTGAGGTAAGCCTCGGGCCCGTATAATCTTCTTGCGGCCTCATCGTAAGCCATGGCAGCCTCTTCAGCCGTGGCGAATGAGCCGAGCCAGAGACGGGTCCGTTTCTTGGGTTCTCTGATCTCAGCCACCCATTTTCCCCACGTCCGTTGTCGGACACCACGATACTCGCACATGGCGTTCTGGGGCCCGCCTTTGCCTCTCGCGGGCCCTTTCTTCCAGGGCTTCAAGGGAGATGATTTTCTGCAGTTTTCCATTGAGTGGGGAAGGTTTAGTTTGGACTTACTGTGTGTAACTGTGTAGAGTGGAAATTGAGGTTTTTGGTTTTGAGATGGGATTTGGTATATAGAGCCATAGTGTGAGTGAGAGCTTATTTTGGTTAAATGAGTTCACGTTTGGACAAAGCTTTTTGCAGCCTCATCTGACCGTTGAGCTCCACTTAGTGTTAGTTCTTAGTTACTACTTACTACTATGAAGTATCAAGTGTTCACTCTAGTATAAGACGTCACATGTTTCTACAAGAATTTTTTGCATTTCACAAGTGAATTTTCACATGTGATTCCTTGCCCCCTTCCCTTCCCTATCTTTCATCTTTATCCCATGCACGTGTCCTCTTTCTCTCTCTTCATCAAATTAACATAGTATACATACTTTATATTTTCTTCATTTTGTTTTTACTATGTTTCAAAAATACGTCTTTTCTTTCTTATTGGATGGGGTTAAAAAGACGGGCCGGATCGGCCAACTCCACCGGACCAATGTCAAAAATTAGGCCGGTCCGGCTCGATTTTTTTTGAATCGCAAAATACCAAACTCAAACCTGTATACATTTGTGTGCAAATTCTTTCAGGCCACCTAAAAGTTAGATCTTCCTTGGGGCAGGGGCATAGCTAGGGGAGATTCTCCCTTAGTCCAGAGCATAGCCCAAATTTTTTGGGAATACTATTTTTTAAAAGAAAAATAAATTAAAAATAAAGATTATATGTATTTTAGTAGGAAAAAATAAAATTGGGTTAGTGAAAAATATAATTTTCAATTCGAGTCAGGGGTATTTGGCCGAGGGCCTCCTGGGCCACCAGGGTCAATCAGGTTGGGCCAATTGGATTTAGATGTTTTCCAATGTTATAAATATGGGCCTAGACCCGTCCAATTCGAGTGGGTTAGATTTCAATTGCCACATCTACGTTTTTTGTCAATAACAACAAAAATCTGGAATATTAATTAATACACAAGATAAACACTCCATGTACAATTACATAGACCCGATTCTCCAGATATTCAGCTATTCTGATTGTGCATCAAGTTTGATCAACTTTCTCATTTCAAGTTTGATTGAATTGGATCACATTCGAATTTAATACTCACTCCCACTTTTAAAATTAAAGTGATTACGGTCGGTCCGGTTGCCCGGGGAACCGTAGTCTTATCCGATTCCAAAATTGAAATCCACGGTCCCAATTCACTTTTCATTTTAATCCTTTTTATATTATTTAAAACGTTATATAATTATTTTTAGTTTAGTTAGAATTAACTATGTTATTATATTATTAATATGTAATAACACTATGTAATATATATATATATATATATACACACACTAGTTTAACACCCGTGTATTACACGAGATTTATAATAAACTAATTACAAAGAATATTTGTGAAAATTATAAAGTTTTAAATTTAAAATAAAAATTTTAAAAAATGTGTTACGTGCCCTGTTCAATTTATTAGTTATTATAATTATTAATTAATATTATATTTTAATATTTAGATTAAATTCGTTAATAATTATATTTACACTTATAAAAATTTAAAAATATCATATTATCAACACGTCTCTAATCTATTAATTAATTATTATTAACTGATTTTATGTTTTTATGTTTAAATTAAATTTATTAATAATTTTAGTTACATACTTACAAAAATCCAAAAGGTGTCACATTCTAAACCCGTCTAATATCTATTTTATTAATTATTATTATTAAATTATTTAACATTTAGAATAAATTCATTAATAATTATTAGTTACATACTTTAAAAAATTCAAAAGATGTCATACTCTTAACTATTTTATTAATTATTATTATTAAATTATTTAACATTTAGAATAAATTCATTAATAATTATTAGTTACATACTTTAAGAAGTTCAAGATGTCATACTCTTAACCTGTGTCACATTGTACTGCTATTTAATCAATGTTTATTAATTATTAATATATAATTTAATACATTACTAATATTTAGTTACGTACTTAGAGAATTTTAAATAACTCATATTTTACCTATATAGAATATTTAAAATTCAAAAAATAAAATTATTTTAAATTCTATATCAATAAAATTTAGGAAAAATTCCCATTTAGTGCTAAATTGAAACTATTATTTACCGTTTGATCACTTTAAATTGTTTTGTTCCATTTAGTCCAAATTAATATTATTGATTAATTAAATGGACAAATTGACCGATTACCCCTAAATAAATGATAACAAATATCGCCCTTTTTAACGAATTATCCTTATGTATGAGAAATACAACTTTATTTTCGTTTCAAATTTTATTCCACATCCCTGTTCTGATCTGCTGCCCAAATCCCGTTAAATTAGAATGAAATTCTAAAAGGCAAAGTATGAAACTCAAGAAATTCTAAAATGCGTTTTCAAATTAAGTATGAAATTCTAAAAGAAAGTATGAAATTCTAACATTAAAGTATGAGATTCCAACTGAGTATGAAATCCGATTCTGGAAATTGTGTGAATTATAATGGCGCCCGATTCTGAAAATTGTGTGAATTGTAATGGCGAGTGAAACTATAAATCGAGTCCGCATCATCTTCTATGATATTGATAAGTACAATAGCGAGATTTGATTTTGGGGGATTATTTGAAATAGAGAAACCTATCATTGATTTCTATGATATTGATAAGTACAAGATTGATTTCTATGATATTGATAAGTACAAGAGCGAGATTTGATTTTGGGGGATTATTTGAAATAGAGAAAGCTATCATTGATAAGTATAAGAGCGAGATTTGATTTGGGGTTTGTATTAATTTAGTTCCTAAGTAAATTTATAATATATGTATAAGAGTTAAATATAAAAAATACATATAACGTTTGTTCTAAATAGAATACGATTCTTTACTTTTGGCCTAATTGGTTAAAGCCCCTAAAATTTATTCAATTATTTTTATAATAAAGTTTTTTTTTTTTTGGTATTTAAAATTATTTTATATGTAGTTTGTTTTTGAATTAAAATAAGTAATTTAGATCTTATCTACTATTTCTACATGACTTATTTATATTTTTATATTAGAAGAATGAAAATAAAGTATTGAATAAGAAAAAATATAATAAAAGAATTAAATTAGGTAAGGTATAATAAAAAGAAAAGTATTAAATTAGATAATATTAGATTTGGATGACATATAAGTAAAAGAAGCACCATAAATTTTTATTTGTCAAACAAAGCATACGAAACAGCCACATAGGTCAGAAGATTATTAACAGCACCAAAGAATTGACTATGTAAGGTGTGAACTTTTGTTTATTGAGGAAGTAAGAGAAAAGCGCGCTAAACCCTAATTGGCTAGCACAAATTAGGGTATACGTCGTCACGGGAAGATATTGGAGACCGATGGAGTATAACATGCAACTTGCGGCGAATAAGATGCCTATGGCAATGTAGAATAAGCTGATATGTTTTTTCGTGTTGGTTTCAGTTTTGTCGTTTTTCRCGGTTGTGATYCATTGTAGTGGGAAGAGAATCAGGAATCCRACCACTTGGACTAAYGTGGCAAYCCATTCGCTTTTTCCACCGTTGATGAAATACGAYCGGCCGAGGAGTGTGCCACCGGACTCACCGGCCAGGATGAAAGACGAGTAGATGATTGTTTGAAGCCACCATTTGTATGTCTTGTTGATTATTTCTGCATTTTCTGATGAAATAGAATATTTTTAGTATCCTAATAAAGAGAAAAGACAAAATATATATATAAATGAAAAACTTTATTGACACGGCGGTTCAATAGAGATTAATTAAATAAGATAAATTAAATATAAGGAGATTTTATATAAGTTGGCTAGTGTAGCAAACTCTTGATGGCAGAGACGGAACCAGGAGGGCTGGTGAGGGCAATCATCCCTTATCACCTTCTACCGATACCATAGGATAATATTAGTTTGTTAATATTTTATATGTATAAATGCGAAATAATTATATTTTGCCACCCATAATAAATTACATTCTAACTTAGATATGATTTTCATAATGTTATATATACATGATAAGTTTTTCGTAAAAACAATTTACTAATTTTCAATTGAATCTTTTGCAATCAAGTTATAATTATGGCTTAAAGTTTCTTTATTTCTCATTACCTCAACCATATTCATTTTATATTTTATAAAATTTTCTTTTGCAAGAATCTAAAACTAATTAAAAGTATACTAAGATATAAAAATACGTTAAAAAAAATTGATGGATGCATTTATAATGGCAAACCAAGCCTCCCTCCGTAACTGCTGACTAATATTGGTAAAACAAATCCAAACAAAATCTTGAAACTTTGACGTTGAATGAGATAACCAACAACCGTGTTAGAAAAATAGCTCGTCTGTCTGATCTTTTCTGGAAATCTTAGGTTAACATCACAAAGTGATTCTCTATGACGCAAAGTGTAACATTATCGAGTGGTTGGTTGAGCCAACATTCTCTATTATGTTCTGACTATGAAGTTTAACAATTTTACTATACTCCAATTGGGTGTTAATTGGCGTTTACTCTCATATATCTGTTTGCTGAAATTTGGTGGTAATAGTGAGCATCAATTCTTGATTCTTTGAAATTAATTATATTAATAACTTGAATTTTATTTGAGCTCTGAGAGGTAGATTTCAGTTGAAATTGCTGTACACATTCATGGTGTGATTCGATTCAGTAGAAAAGCATGACACACCACATGAATTATGTTTCTTAAACAGTCATAGTGTGATTGAAGTTATTATTTGCACTCATGCATAGTGTGAGCTTTTGTGTGTAATAAAACTTGACCAGAATTTAAATACAAACATGCATGATTATTAATTATTTTCGAATAGTACATAATTATTCATTGTCACGTCTAATTTTCTCCTTCATCTTCAGATCATCGAGATAATATTGGTACATATAGGACACAAATCCCCACATAGCCAACAACATCGCCATCGCTTTCAATCCTGTCAATTTTTCGTTTAGAAAAACCGCCGCCAAAACCGGAGACACCGGCAAGCCCAAAACGCCGATAATGTTAGAAAACAAGGACGAAACCTTAAACATCAGCCCAACACAGCCAACATTAAAAGCCTGCCAACAAACCGCTGTCCAAAACAAGTTCATAACATAAGACACTTGTCCTAATTTATATTCCTTCGTCTCTTGGCTCATTTTCTTCCAATCCCCACCTGCAAAAAACCCTATTAATATAACCAACGTCGCGATCAAGTTCTGATAAATCGCCAAGTCAATTATTGATCGGACTGTCTCTTTCTTGATGATCATCCGAAAGGACCCTTGTCTTAGAAAGAGAAACAACGCATAACCGGAAGACGTGGCTAGAGTGCATAAAAACCCGACGACGTACTTTTTTTCCGACGTTTTGTTCGGATAATCGAGCTCGGATTGGATAACGAGGAGCACGGAGGAAATTGTCAAGAGCCCTAAAGAATTGACTATGTAAGGTGTGAAATTTTGTTTGTTGAGGAAATAAGTGAAAACGGCATTGAACCCTAATTGGCTAGTGCAAATTAGCGTCGTGACCGGAAGATATTGGAGACCGATCGAGTATAACATGCAAATGGGTGCAAGAAATATGCCGACGGTTATGGGAAACAAGGCAAGATGTTGTTTTGTGTTGGTTCCGGTTTGCGCCTTTTTTGTGGTCGTGATCCAAATAAACGGGAAGAGAATCGGAAATCCGGCGACTTGGACTAATGTGGCTATCCATTTGCTTTTTCAACCGTTGTCGAAATATGATCGGCCCAAGAGTGTGCCAACTGTCTGCCCGGTCAGGACGAGAAACGCGTAGATGATCATTTGAAGCCACCATTTGTATTCTCTGAGACAGGGGAATAGTGATGATGTTGTTGATCATTCCTGCATTTCAAATAAATAAAGACAAGACAACTTATACAATTATCTATTTCACATGAATTATATAATTAAGATCAAGCAAAACTTTATTATAATCACCGTAGAATTAATATAAGTTATTGGCAAGATTGGTAGTAAATTCTGCACATATTGGCTTGTGACGCAAAATTGCTTAGAAAGCCTAACGTCACATGTGAGGTGTAAGTTTATGAGGGTATCATTGTGATTACTTTTTACGTGTCAAGTCATATCAATCACTGCTATAGATTTGATCGGCCCAAAATCAATCACTGCCAAGCAGCTTGCCCTGTGATTCACGAGACTCTGAATAACAGATTATTACTGCTATACAATAATACAATACAATTATAGTCTATTACTGTGGCGAATTGGGGGTTAAGTGCTGTAGCTAGATATGAAGAGTGTGGTCTTTTTCTATATTTCAATTTCTTTTTCCATAATCAGAAAACAGCGAATGAGATAATCACCAGGCGACTCGTGATAATAATAGAAACAATGTGAATAGTTGTTTTGAAAAGTATGATTTTATACATTAAAATTATAACTTCTAATTTGAAAAGTATGATCGTGAATATTACGTTGATTTTGTATAAATAATTAGTAGTTCTAACTATATTGAAAAATATGTAGACAAATTTGTTAAACATATTTCTTTTACTTATTGTAACATAATAATAAATAAAATATTTCGCCTAGGCTTTCAAATCTTGAGGTTCGCCGTCTTACGACGCTTCACGCCTTTTTTAACCTGACCAAGTGTCAAATAAGATGTGAATGACAAAAGTAAGAAATCTTTACAAACTTTTATTCGGTTACAACAAAAAGTTAAAGATCTCAACACTCACAGACACTAATATTTTATTATTTATCTTCAACTCTCTTTTCATCTTCATGAATCATTTCTTTTCCACAATCTGCTTCTTCACTGATTTTTTCACATCACCCAAAAACCATCTTCCACAATAAATTCTATTTTTCTTTTCAGAAAACCATTTTTTATCCACGCCCATTTTCTAAAAATATCATTATGGATTCCCTTATTAAGTCCGCCTACTAGTACAAGGTTATAAAGGAAAAAGTCGCAAATTCTGATTGACAGCAATAGCAGTAATAGTGATAATAGTAGTAGCAGTAGCACCAGCACAGTAACAGTAATAATAGTAATAATAATAATAATTTATTATATTATTATTATTATTACTATATAATTTTGATATATGGTCTAAAATAACTCAGAGCATCTCCAATAGAGAAAATTGATTTTTTAGTATATTATATTGTTCAATTTTCAAAAAGGAAATATGATATTGTCCAATATCAAAATATATGCACTAAGTTATCAAAGTTATCAAAAAGAAAAAAAATTATCTTGATCTTGATTGAACTTTATTTTAATTCAAGTATTAACAAGAACACAAAATTGTTAGGTGGCGATTGGATATCTTTTCGTTTCATTATACCGGATAATAGTGATTTTTCTTTATGAAATAGTGATTGAATATAATTTATGTGCTTTCGGATAAATGATTGGATATAAAGTAATTTGGTAAAAAAAAAAACTAAATGGGCCCACAAGGATTTTTGTGTGGGAAGCTAGAAAAACACTTATGTTAGACCAGATTGACGGTTCATAACTCGTTATATTCTATTAAAGCGCTGGATTTCTAAATTCTCATAGCGCCCTCCTGGAATTCCTTCCAGAGCCTGTTGGATAATTTTTATGGATTCTGTCATTTCACTGATTCGTACTAAATAACGAGCTAACGAATCCCATTCTTTTTGCCATTGAATCTCTCAGTCAAATTCGTCGTAACACTCATAACGATCAACTTTACGAAGATCTCATTGTATTCCGGAAGCTCGTAGCATTGGCCCCGATAAACCCCAATTTAATGCTTCTTTTGTGTCAATAATACCTATGCCTTTAACTCGTTCTAAAAAATTCATCTGACACGATACTATAGTGTATTAGTTTTTGTACTCGATATTTATTTTTCATATATCTGATATGTGCTATGATGTATTAGTTTTAATATTATTATGTATTGATACTATTATATAGCTATGAAATTCTGACCTGACATATGATTCGTTACTCCAACCTAATAAAAATGTTCCCGCGAAATTAATGATATTGGAGAGACGAGGGAGAGAAATCAAATTAAAGAGAAAAAATGATATAAAATTCTTGGGAAAATCTTGAATTGTAATTAGTAAAAAAAAAAAGGGCATAACCAATTCCTTTTTGGTGTTTTTTTTAACCTCTTTTTTTTTTTTCATGCTATACTTTTCTATTCTTCCCTTCATTTGGATTGATTTAAAAATATAGAAAATTGTTATTGGTCCATTAAGTGTATCTAATTATTAGAAAAATACAAATTTTAAATTTTAAACCGTTTCACTTCTACCATTCACGTTTCTACTATCACTTACCACCTACGTTCTCTCCCACTTGCCACCACCTCAACCCACTCAAAACACATCAACACATTCCAAACACTCCACACGGTACACACAAACTCACAAAGAAGGAATCAATTGTCAGTTGCAGAATAATCTTGAAAGAAAAGTAGAGCTCATGCAAGTACAAGCGAGCTTATGGTATTTCGATATATAAATCTTATGAATATTTTCCATACATACATCAGTGAATCCTATAGCTATATATATAGCAACATAGTCGATTAAGCTTACCTTAGAACATGTGTCCAGAAATGCTACAGTACACTCTTACAATGGCTACCTATAATGTGTGGCTAACAATGTTATAATACATCCTAACAACTATAACGGGCTGGATTGTATTGAACTAGGGTTGACGTCATCTGATGTAGTGTAGGCTCTAAGTAATCGTATCGGGCTCTTACGAACTCTCGTACCTATCATGTCGGCACTCATGCGACCTGAAGTTATCAGGTCGCTGATTAGGTCAGCACTCATGCGACCTGAATCCATTAGGTCGCTCTTGATTGATATTCCGTTTAACATCGTCCCTCAATTCGAACGAGCTCTTAGACATGATCTCCAGTCTGTCTCTGAGCTTGGTGAAGAACTGCTCGCTTAAAGGTTTTGTTAGAATATCAACTATCTGTTCTGGAAAAGGAACATGCTGCACAGTCAGCTGTTGCGAAAGAATCTTGTCTCTAACAAAATGAAAATCAAGCTCAATATGCTTAGTCCTTGCATGTAAAGCTGGATTTGAGGCCAGAGTAATCGTGCTCAAATTATCCACCCAAACAGTAGGTGTGTGAATTGATCCAACCTTTAATTCCTTGAGCAAATATCTTATCCAAGTTATTTCAACTGCGGTGTTTGCTAAACTCTCGTACTCTGCCTTAGTACTCAATCTTGACACAAAACCCTGCTTCTTTGAAATCCATGATACAAGATTGAATCCAAGATAGACACAAGAACCACTTATGGACTTCCTATCATCAAGGTCGGCAACTCAATAAGAGTCAGAAAATCCAGTCAAATTGAAATTTGGAGCTTTCGTTATTCTCAATCCGTGATCAATGGTGCCTGCTAAGTATCTCAGGACTCGTTTTAGCGCTCTCCAGCTCGTGTTTAAAGTATTATCCATGAATTGACTAACCTTGTTAACACTGAAAGAATAGCGACATATTATATACCCCCAATCAAGCTTCTATAAAGAGTAGGATTTATTCCTGTGCCGCTCCCCTTAATTCTGGACAGGTTGTTTGAAGTAATCATTGGAGTAGGAACTAGATTAGATGACAACATATTAGCTCTCTTCAGAAGCTCTTCGATATACTGTCCCTAACTCAGATGCATTTCATCAGCGGATGTGATAAAATGATTCCCAGATACTGTTTAACATTGCCTAGCTCTTGAAGTGCTAAAACCTTCTTCAAATTGGTAACAACAAAAGCGACCTCATCCTCATTACTCCTTGTAATCATTATGTCATCTACGTAGATGAGGAGATAAATTCTTGACCCATTCTTCAATCTATGAAAAATAGAAACATCATCTTTTGAACCTGTGAGCCCAGGACCATGAAGTATTCCTTGAATCATTACAAAACCATGTTTTAGAGGCCTGTTTAAGGTCGTAGATAGCCTTGGTGAATCTGCAGATGAGCTGCTTATCTTTTTGTTGTTCAAAACCTGGAGGCTGTTTCATACAGATCACTTCCTGTAAATCTCCAGAATGCATTATTAATATCAAGATACTTAACATCCCATTCATAAGAAACAACAAGACTTAATATTACCATTATTGTTGTTGGCTTGACGACTGAACTGAAAGTTTTAGAAAAATCAAAATCGGCTCGCTGAGAAAAATCTTGAGCAACTAATCTTAATTTATGTCTAACAACTGACCCATCAGTGTTTCTCTTGGTCTTAAACATCCATCTGAAACCAATTGTATTTCTCCCCTCAGGTGCTGGAACCAAAGTCCAAGTGTGATTCTTGATTAGTGCATTGTATTTATCCTACATAGCTTGTTTCCAAAATCCAATCTTAAGAGCTTGATGAGCATTTAATGGTTCATCATTCTCGTGTATTACCTCTGCAGAGAGTATTTTGGGCTTGTGTATCCTAGCTTTAGACCTTGTCAGCATATGATGTAAGTTATGAGGCTAACATAGTGCAGAAGGACTAGAGTGATCATTGGAAAGGGCTTGAAGTTGAATAACAAGAAGGAATGTAGTGTTAGAGCTTTGAGGTGTGTTGGAGTGAGTATGCAGAGATGATTGATGGGAAGAAGGAGTTTGACTGGGTAATGTGATTGGAGAAGGTGAGATGGGAAAGGTATGATATTGAGGTGGTGTTAGGATAGATGAGAAAGAGGACAAGGTGAAATATGGAGATTTAGTAACTTGTTTAGACTCATATGGGAACTCATGTTCACTGAACACATTTCTGGATATTATCACCTTCCAAGAAGGTAACCAAACTTTTTATCCTTTGTATTGAGTGTTAAAACCAATAAAAGTACTTGGAACCGAGTTGTATTGGAGTTTGTGGGAATTATAGGATTTGATATGAGGATAAAAGAGACAACCAAACACTCTAAGAAAGTTTTGATTGAAGAGAAACTCAAGAGTAGTTTTATAAAAATAAAAATAAAAATTCTTGCAGGGAATTATGTTGATAATGTAAGAATAAGTAGTGAAGGTATCATTCCAAAACCTAAGAGGTAGGTTTGAGTGAGCAAGAAAATATAGCCCCATGTCAACAAGATATCTATGTTTCCTTTCAAACACACCATTATATTCTGGAGTATAAGGACATGATATCCTATGATTTATACCATAATCTTAAAATATCTTAGCAAGAGGCTTATACTCAGTGCCACCATCTAATTGAAAGTTATTGATTTTGCAGTTTAGTTGATTTTCAACAAGATTTTTAAAATGAACAAAGGCATTGAAAATTTCTGATTTGGAATTTAGGAGATAAATCCATGTATATCTATTGAAATGATCAATAAAGTTAACATAGTAAAGGAAATCATTTGATGATTTGTTGGGTGCTGGTCCCCAGAGGTTGGAGTCAATGAGTTCAAGAGGTTGGCAAAATTGTTCTCAAGAGTAGACCATATTTCTTCAGATATATTAAAACCAACAGTTAAAACAAGAATACTTTCACTCAAATATGACAGAATCCATGAGGCTAAGATATGATCTTACCTTTCCCATACAGAAAAGAGAGGGTTTGTTTGATTCTCTCCTTCATTAGTTATTAACTGTGGTGGAGCTGCAAATCCTTTCTTAATGAATGCTTCAATACCATAGCTCTTGATGGTTGTCAAGGCTTGCTGTCTATAGATTGAATAATTATTCTAATCTAATTGGTTGAAATGAGTTGACTTTGAGGATAAACGATTGGAGGTAGAGGTGAAAAGGTTTCGGCTGAGGAGGAAGAGCTATTATCGGACATTTTAATGTAATAGAAAATCAGACTCAGGACCTCAATCCTGCTTTGATACCATGAAAGAAAAGTAGTGAGCTCATGGCGAGCTTATAGGTGGCGATTGGAAACCATTTCATTCCATTTCCTTTCGTTTCGCTAAAGATTGTGAAAAAAAATTTGGCCATGAAAATGAAAAATTTCAATCAAAAAATGATTGGATATGAATTTGATTTATTTGAAAAAGTGATTGGATATGAATGGTTTTTCTTTCATAAAGATTTGTCAATAGGACCCATTCCTTAATTTTTTATTCAAACTGATATATAATTCATTATTGGCGGCGGGACATAATGAACATGAAGGCAGCATGAGATTGAACAAAAAAAAATTGGTTCCATGGCCCATAATTCTGTTCAAAATAAATTGGACAAATATTCATTTCAAATGCCATTTGAAATTTAATTAGCTGGTTAGCACTAAATTGGCAACCATATTATCGAACTAAAGAAGTACTTGCCTTATCAGCTACATAACCAACTAAAGTTTGAAAAGGCAGATTAATGGTGCAGATTGCCTTATCAGGTACAATTTCAAAATAAAAGCCAAAACATGCAGCATGAGTAAAAAAAAAAAGCCAATTATTCATCAGACATTGTCAGATGTTCTTAAACATAAATAACTAACCATGATTAGAGTACTTGAACATAAAACTAGTGTTCATGGTTACAAATTTAAACAATAGGATAATATCCGCATAGCCGACAGTCGTCACTTTTAAACATCGATCAAACATGCTTTCGTGCCCATCCGAACACAACCGCACGCCGACAGTCGTCACTTTTAAGTTTAGTAAACATGGTCCGTTTCACAGGTTGTTCAAGTTTTTCTAAGGCAATCGTGAACACGTCGTCTGGAACATCCTCCATCTCCTCCAAGAGCTCCAATGCACCTACGAGCGAAGCCGTACACTCTGCCATCGCATGGGTTATAGTGTCGTTTGCGCGAATATATGACTGCATGACACTTACAACCGATGGCTTTTATGGTTTACGACGGCGAGATCCGCTTCGTGAAGTACTTTTTCGTGGCCTGCGGGATGCATATGACGGCGTGCCCCCATTTTGCTGTTGCACTGTATTTTCGGCTTATCATCATCCAGGTCGCAGTCAAATTCCTTTAGACGAGGTCGCCACTGCGTTGACACCCAGGACACTTCATCGGCCGGATTAGCCTGTTTACACACGGTTATTTTATCAGCAAGAAACAAGCAATATAAATGGTTTTATTAAACACAGAAAATTATATGGGATCTACCGAATAAGGTTAATACAACAAATATTACCTATCAATTGGACCTCTTTGCTATAATATTATTGCAATTTATTTCAGCATTCAACACACACAGACACTGAACAGTTATAAATTAATTGATATAAAAAGAAAAGGAAGATGATATATTCTGTTTCCATCTCAGTGACAAGAGTGTGCAAATGCAAAAAAAAATAATAAAAATGGGGACGAAAGTGATAGATCCAAACAATACACAAGATGGGAGTTATTTTAATTGGCGAATTTCGTAATTCAATTGGGTTTTACTAAAATGAAATGGAGATTATCTGAACAGTTGATCCTGATTTTGGTCGGTTACCTCGGAAAATCACAATTAGAATTCCACTAAAAATCACATCCATGAAATCTACTAAAAATCGTAATTAAAAAAGACGATACCTTCCGTCGTTTGCGGGGTGGAGAGTTGATGCTCCTACTGCCAGATCTATCCTCGTTGATTGTTGTCGTCGCCACCTCCTCACCGAATAGTAACCTCTGAGCCGGTAGAGATGCGCCAAGATGAACCGCCATGAGAAAGCTGTGTTGGTGTGGTTGTGTAGAGTAGTTTAAGGCAATTAATCGAGAAATAAATTGAAGCTACCAGGATGTGAAAGAAGGCAACTGGGTGGTTGGACCTTCGTTAAATATGACCAGCATCTCAAGGTTTTTTTCTTTTTATTGGAAAGGAACGGAAGAGAGAGGGAGGGACAATCTAGGGAAAATGAGAGAAGCAGGGCATTTGTGGGTGAAATTTTTTTTTAAGTTTTATAAATAGTCATATGTTTAAAATAAGATTTTAATTCAGGAGGAGAGAATTAAATTAAGTTTTTTCAGTTTCCAAGCGCACCCATAGTGTTTCGATATATAATTCTTATTAATATTTTTCATACATATATCTATATATATATAACAACATAGCCGACTAAGATTGCCCTAGTATGTTGCCAGAAATACTACAGTACACTCTTACAATGGTTACCTTAATGTATGGCTAATAATGATAAAGTAAATCCTGACAACCGTAACAGGTTGGGTTGTACTGAACTAGGGCTGACGTCATCTGATGTAGTGTAGGCTCCAAGTAATCGCAGTGGGCTCTTATGACGATCTCTCATACGACCTATCAGGTCAGCACTCATGCAACCTCAAGTTACCAGGTCGGTGATAAGTTCAATACTCGTGCGACCTGAATCCATTAGGTCGCTCTTGATTGATATTTCGTTTAATAAATCCCAAAAACGCAAACTCGTGAAGTTATCAAAACTAAAAAAAAGAAATCACATTTCATTTGTTTTTTTATCATCGATTCTGTAAATAATTGTTTTGGAGAAATAAAAGAAAATGAGAAAATAAGAAACAAAAATATGAAAAACACAGATTCCTACCATCTCTATTCAACATTTTAAAAACAGAAATCACCCCTCAAGTTCGTCACTCATATTCCAGTTTTTTCGATGACCCGTCGCCACTTTTTCAACGTGCTCCATTGTCAGGTGGTTGTGTAGGCCGAAAGAGGGTGGAGTTGGGTGAATTTATTTGGTGTCATTGACATGGTCTAATTGAGAAATTGAGAGTATCTGTAAGAAACTATTATAGAAGGACCGGAAATTCAGATTTAATTTTACTTTTTTTAGGCATTAAGTGTCCATTTCCTTGAATTTCCATTTCTTTCTAAGCAGCTCCGCATGTAAAACTTCATATCTAAAGTTGAAGTAATATGTAAATTTGACTATTATACCTTCAATCAGGGGCGGGGTGGATTTAGCATTCTTAATTTGGGGAGGTCGCGTATTAAAAGATAAAAATAATTTGATAAAATTGCGAGAATCGACTCATATTATAGCAAGGGGGAAAATATATTTTAAACTTTTTTAGTATTGCGATAAATTACAGAAAATATGAAATTAAATATAAGAAGGAAAAAAAAAGAGTTAGAGAGAGGTGAAAGAAATAAAGAAGATTTTTTTTTTTTTTTCTAAGTTGATACCATTAATTAGTGAGAATAGGGGGAAAAAGGTGAGGAAAAAAAAGAAGAGAAATGTGTGATTTTTTATTTTATTTTATATATATTTTAAAGTTAATTAACGAGAAAGAGGAAAATAAAAAGAAAGAAGAAATACAGGAAAACGGGAAATAAAAAGAAAGAGAGTGGTGGTGTTTTTAATTCTATATTGTTGTTTTAAAATTTAATTAATGAAAAGGAGGAAAATAAAAAGAGAGGAAAAGGAAGAACAAAGGACATATAAAAATAGTGGATAAAAAGAAAGAAATAATGGCTAGAGGTGGGAGTTGAACCATGAACAATGGACAAAAAATTAGATGCACAAACCACTAAACTAAGATACAAACTTGTGAGTTATGGGAGGCCATTTAATATATAATTACAAATAAAGAAAAATCATAAATAATATTAATGTTTTGGAATTTTTTTGGGGGGGGCGTGGCCTCCTCATGGTTCAAGGTACATCCGCCCCTGCCTTCAATCAATTAATAATATTCCTAATTAAACTCTTTTACCTCTTTACTAATAATTATCTTATTACCATAAATGTATTTTGTTTCTTTAAATGAGTACGGATAAAGTTGGAATAAAATTGAAAAAAATGGGTAAAAAGTTCTAAAATAACAATTAATTTGAAGCAAAATCTAATTTCCAAAACGACACTTGATTATGAACATGAGGGAGTATCTAATAAAGAGGAAAAATAATATAAATAAGAAATGGAAGGTGAAGTTTTATAGAAAAATTGAAATAATGTTTTGGGAATAATGGTGACAGGATCATTCTGTTTCTCGTTTTATTTGTTGCAACTTGAAATTTTTTTGTCTCGTTCTATCTATGAAAGTTACATTTTCAAGAGAGAATCATTGTTATTTTTTACTTTACCAATAAGAATTAAAGGTTACTTTATTATTTTTACCCTACTTTTATTATTTCACACTTTTAATTATTTTAAACAAAAGAATATTATGATCATTTGATACCTATAGTTGCGATAGATAAAATAGGAGGAGGTAGTAATATACACGTTATTATTGACAATTATTGACATCAGCCACCCTGATTTGTAGTGCAAAGCAATGGAAAATGGGTGACTGTGGTCTTGTATCTTGGTATAAAATCGGTTTATTCCAAGATATCAATCCCCGTCCATTGATTTTTGAGCTTATTATATTATTATAATAAATTACTCTCTTTTCTGTCAAGTTTAACTTCGATTAGTACCCTATTCTGACTCTGTTTTAGAAATCTTATGCTGTTTTTTTGAAACAATGGCTACATTGTAATTGTGGTGCTACTGCTTATTTGTAATCCATTATTGGATGGGATTATGATAATTGTTTTGCATATCCTTATTTTGTTGCTACTAATACATTTTGGTACAACAACCTATATATGCAAATTGTAACTGTAATATGTAGTTATCATAAGTGTGATTTTCGCAACTTTTAGAAAATGTAAATATGTCGTACGTGTTCAATTCACCTTGGTTATATAGATAAGGACATCATAAATGTTATTGATAATGGGGTCGTTATAATAATTTCGTCTGATTTCAGAATTTATTTTGTCATAATTCTACAACTAGTAGGCTGAATTTGATGGCTAAACCAGTTCAAGATTTTCCAAAGCAAGATTCAATTCACAAATCGAAATAAACATTTAATTTGGTCATCTAACATTATCAAGGGCCAATGCAGATGAAAATGAACGTTGTAATATGATCTTTAGCAACAGTTTCCTCAAATTGAACCGTTGCAAAAACAAATAACTAGCAACATGAATTTTGGGAGTCATGCAAAAAGATTCGCGGACGTAAATATATACACAAGTCACAAAATGCTTTGCCAAAATATAGGTATTTTTAAGTTTCATAAACATGATGTCGGTTTTACCATTGAACATGTGACCGTCTCTTGGGGGCACATGCTTTTAGAAACACCCAACCAAGTTCCATGCCAGGAATTGGGTAAGATTGAGAAGTAACCATAACCGAGCACATAGAAGATACATTTTGTTTTTTAGACATTTCGTTATAAACAAGGAGTACAGAGGATTGCTAATCATGCCACAAGGAGAGTAATACAACCTTCATATCATATATAAACACGGGACATGACACAAACGTAAAACTATTAGGAAAATTTGTTAAAGTAGGTAACACTTAAACTCATAATTTTATGAATGGTATGCGTTTATAAACATGGGCTCGAACTCACATCCAGAATACAATTCACACAATTTTCAAAATCAATTTTCAAAATCGAATCAGTTTGAATTTTATACTTTCCTCTAATAGTTCCACACCAGAATACAATTCACACAATTTTCAAAATAGAATCAGTTTGAATTTTATACTTTCCTCTAATAGTTCCACACGACATTACAATTCACACAATTTTCGAAGTCGTTACAATTTCACATAATTACACAATTTTCAGAATCGAATTACACAATTTTCAGAATCGAATGAGTTCGGATTTCATACTTTTCTTTAAAATCTCATACTAATAATTTCGTACAAATTTAAAATTTGAAGATTTCATACTAATTTGGAAAATCCCTTTAATTTCATAGATTTGCGAATTTCATACTTTCATTGAGAATTCCACACTAATAAAATGATTTGCGAATTTCATACTTTCATTGAGAATTCCACACTAATAAAATTTCGTACTAATTTAACGCGATTTGAGAACTTAATACCACGTTGGATTGTCTTTGAATTTCATACTAATTTAATTTAGATTGCCTTTGAGAGTTTCATACTAATTTAACGAGATTTGATTGGTCATTTTAGTATGTTACTAATTTGGATTGTCTTACTAATTTAACGGGATTTGATTGGTATTTTTAGTATGTGAATGAGTATGATTGGTTTTTAGTGTGTGAATGGGTATGATTGTTATTCTATGATTCCATGTATAGTTTCACTTGCAATTACAATTCACACAAAAATCAGTTGAGGGAAAACTATCGAGAATTTATTTAGGGGCAATACAGTCAGTTCCTATTTATAATTTATTAATTAATAAAATTAAAGTAACTAAACATTAAATAGAAATTTTGATTTGGTACTAATTGGGAATTTTCCTAAATAGGTTATTAGAAGAAATGATTATGTTTAGTTTCTTTTCAAACTCCAGATTAAAATGGTAATGTTTCATTGGGATAATTACAAAAGTACCCTAAATTTAGTTTAATCATGAAATCCCCAGATATTATCCGAAATTTCAAATGTCATACGCCATCGTGGTCAATAAAATTTAAGGACGATAATGTATTATTATATTGTATTTGATAATAATCATATTTGAAAAGTAAGTGTTAGTGTATTATTATATTATATTTAGTAATATTTAATTATTTAGTTGTAAGATATTATTATTTGAATATTTGATTTTTGAGTATTATAACAAACAGGTATTCGGTATTGCGAATCCTATCACAAACAGAGCCTTAAATAAGCTAGTTTTCAGTAATGGTTAATTGTACGTTGCTATATCAAGAGTGACTGAGCTAGTTTTCAGCAATGACTAATTGTACGTTGCTATATCAAGAGTGACTGATTGTAAGAGTATAAAAATATTGATCGTTGATAATTATAATAAACGTAGTAATAAAACTATAAATATTAAGTTTAAGGAAATTTTTCATAATTTATAAAATACTTTTCGTCTAATAACATTCATTTTATAAATTACGTTATACGATTTTCATTATCATCTGATCTTTAAATAATAATTAGACATATTATATTATATAAAATAAAAAAATATCCTTTAATAAAATAAAAAAATATCGAAACAAACCGAATTTCAATTTTAAATGTAAACAAATAAACTAGATTTGAAGGTTAATCAATTCGAAAAGGAAAATAAATAAATTTGTAAAATCCCTAACGTTCAGCTCTCACGTATGTATTTGCTCTAGCAATAATCATCATCACGAGCGCGATGAGCAAGCTTAACACATCCAGCTCCGAGTTGGATTTGGATCGCCCCAATATCGAAGATTATCTTCCATCAGGATCCATTCAAGAGCCTCACGGCACGCTCCGCCTGTAATTGTTTTTCCCCTCCCCATTTCTCCGCTCTGTTGTGCATCTAGTTTTTGGTTTCATTCAGTGCGTTTCAGTATTTTTTAGTTTTATTTTTTAAATTTTCATTTGGTATTTAGGCGTGATTTGCTTGATATTTCGCCAACTCTAACTGAGGCGGCTGGTGCCATTGTTGATGTAAGTTTCTTCGCCCAATAATAATTTTGTATGTTTTTTTGTTTGAAGATTAATTTGGGGACGAGGGATTGTCACAATTAGAATGCCAGTTTTGTAAATTAGGGCAAACAACTATCTGTCGCTCAAGTGAGCGGGGATTGTAATTTTGAAGCATTACAGGATTTTGAATCCAATGAATTGTTTCTTAAAAGTGGAACTGATGCACCGTTATTTCTTAAATATTTCATTTTTGTGGTAATTTACTCTATTGTTTCATCCTTGCTGCTCTCACTGATGTTTAGTAAGTTTAAGCCTCAGTCAGCATTATGGCCTATTACCTAGTATTATTCTAACTGCTTGACAGGACTCTTTCACGAGATGTTTCAAGTCCAATCCTCCAGAACCCTGGAACTGGAACATATACTTGTTTCCTTTGTGGTGCTTGGGAGTTGTTGTTAGATATGGGATCCTTTTCCCATTAAGGTGAGGTTTTGAATTTATTCAGAGATCGCTGATTGAGCCCTTCTTCCACCCAGGATTGATTAGCAGCTTCTTCGTCTTTTCTTATTGACAAGATTCTATATAATATGTATCATATATGAAAAAATATTTTCCTTTTGATATGCCTTCCATGCACATCTTGATGCTTTTTTTACTTCAATTGCAGGGTGATTGTGTTGACAATAGGATGGATTATATTTCTCTCGTGTTATTTTCCTGTGCATTTTCTGTTGAGAGGGCATGACAAATTCAGAGAAAAACTAGAGGTATGATTGCTTAATTTTTTATTTCAACCCATTTTGGCCCAACTCTTTTCGCTGTCAGTTGTCTCAATTATATGACTGAAGAGCGGGTTATCTTTGTGTTCCAATTTGGATCAAAGCGAATCATGATAATTGAAAAAGGTCTATACAGCACACCAGAACTTCAGATTTTTTTTATTTATTTTTTTTTTTTGTGGGGGTGGGGGGGAAGGAGGATTGGAGTGTAGTGATTATATACCGCTCTAATGAGAAACATTAAATTGTTATTTGTGAGTATTATAACTACTAAGTTGTTCTCTACTGGTTTACGTCATTTCAACCAGAGATTGACCTTTTGTAACCATCTCATGCTGTTTATTTTCCCTTCAGAGAGGTCTAGTGGAACTGATATGTAGCTTTTTCGTTGCATCGTGGACTGGGGTTGTCAAGTACCATGGACCACGTCCCAGCATTCGGCCTAAGCAGGTGGGATTCCTGTGTATTGGTCATCTAAATTTTCTATGTAGTTACTGAAACATGCACATTTTTATTTATATATTTATCTATTTTTCTCATCCTAACGATCTGTGCAGATTTTTGTGGCTAATCACACATCCATGATTGATTTCATTGTTTTGGAACAAATGACGGCATTTGCAGTGATTATGCAGAAGCATCCTGGGTGGGTTGGTAAGTTTATTTAGTCCTACATGAGACAGGAGCTCTTGAAGCATTTCTTCAAGAAATTGCTTATCACTTTTGAGGGCTGAATAAATGTTTGGTTATCGTCTGTTCTATCTTTTCAAAATTATATTCTTAGTATCTTTGTGGACCTATTCTATCTCTGGGATAAGTAATTATATATTTCTAGGCATGTGCATGTGCATGTGCGTGTGTTTTGTAGTTGGGTTATTCCTGTGTATTATTGTGCTAGCATAATAGGAGTAATGGCTGCGTTATATTGGATTGTTCTTGCATATAATTGATGTTTTAAACATCATGCTTGATTAAGTGTTAGTTGGGAATTTAGATGTAGTTTGATGCTGTGTTGCTCGGACTCTTCAATTTGAGGCAAAGTACCCGTGTCGACACGACCCCACACGGGACACGTACGTGTCACACCTAATAAAAATCATACACGTCATGAAATCTTTCCTCGAAGTCATCCATGGCGAAGATTGAAGAAAGAATCCATGACGACTGGTGTTCAGACTTCAGTGAGGCTGAAATTGTGAAAAGTAAAACGTTGGGGAAAGGAAATACTTTCAGCCCTAATCGCGTGTGAATCTTGAGATGAACTTATTGGGAATGTGTATTGGAAAATTGGATCTGATTTGGAAATTAGAGATGTGAAGGATAAGAAAGTGGGCGACATTTTGGAACGCAGATTTGCTCCTCTATACTTGTACTTAAGTATTAAAAACCGTTTTCTTTACCCTTTCTTTGTTCTTTCTTTCTTTTTTCTTTCTTTTGGACAAAAGTCCGACATCCGTGTCCGAGCAACATAGGTTTAATGGCTATATTCTCATTCATTGAGTTGGAATTGGGATGGATGTGAGGTGAGTTTTTCTATTGTATTTTGGTTGGTTCTGCTGATGTTATTGTGTTATGTCTGTTCAGGACTGTTGCAGAGCACTATTTTGGAAAGTCTGGGATGTATCTGGTTCAATCGCTCAGAGTCCAAGGATCGTGAAATTGTTGCAAAAAAGTATTGACTTAATATAAAGGGCTCAATTATTTCAAATTATATCATTATCCTTGAATGTTTATTTATTTTTGTGCAGGCTAAGGGATCATGTCCATGGGGCGGATAATAACCCTCTTCTTGTATTTCCTGAAGGAACTTGTGTGAATAACCACTACACCGTGATGTTTAAGAAGGTCCTCCTTATTCACTTTCCATTATACAGTTTACTATATGAATTTTGAGTTCTTATTTTCTCGTAATGGAAAAATCTCATCTTTTATTCCTGTCCCATTTCGGTTTCTTATAAACAACAACCATCGACCATGCATTAATTGTATCATAACACAGCATCATGCTGTCCTTGTACATTTTTTTATTTCTCTGTGGATATTCCAAGTAAAAGTTATAGAAATTTGTCTAGAAAATAAGTGGTGGTCAACGTACATGGAAGTCAAATTATTTTAAGATGTAGGTCAGATAGATCCTGCCGATTGGGTTCTTATTTATGTATTTTACTTTTTAAATCATTGATACCATAACATTTAATCTTGTTAGTTTATCTAATTTTGTTATGATTTTTAGGGTGCATTTGAACTTGGCTGCACTGTCTGTCCAATTGCAATCAAGTATAACAAGATTTTTGTCGATGCCTTTTGGAACAGCCGAAAGTAAGTTTGTCATGTTGCTGTTTCTTATGCCAATAACACACTTGTTCGATTATTTTTCTGTTTATACCTATTTGGTTACACTGCGGTGTTCTCTGAATTGCTTTGATATAGCTGAGCGGCTTTCTTTCTATGGATATATTTGATGCTCTCTTACTGTTCATTAATGATGGTGCTCTTTGCAAACTGGCGACAATAAACTATTTGTTTCATCATTTGAAGACCTATTAAAATCATGTTTAAACCTTGTTTGCAGGCAATCCTTTACAACACACTTGTTGCAGCTTATGACATCATGGGCTGTTGTTTGTGATGTGTGGTACCTGGAGCCTCAAAACCTTAAACCTGGCGAAACACCAATTGAATTTGCTGAGAGGTATGCCTCATTACCTCAATCCATGACTTCTAATTCTTGAATCAATGTACCCTAACAACGATATCTATGCTAAATGTGATGTTCCTTTCAGGGTGAGGGATGTTATTTCTGTTCGAGCAGGTCTTAAAAAGGTGCCTTGGGATGGATATTTGAAGTACTCTCGTCCCAGCCCGAAGCATCGTGAGCGCAAGTAAGTATTTCATTTGCCTAATATCTTTCACTTTGCCTTTCTGATTGCTATTACCCATAATAATTATAATAATAATAAATCTCCAAGTAACCCCAGAATGTTCTATTTTTTTTTTTTTAAAAATTATTTTACTTTATATATTTTTTAGGAGGCCAGATTTTAGATTTACTGGTGCTTGATTCCATTAATTCATCCAAACTGTTACACGGGCCTGCCATTGCATATATATATAACCAAGTTGGTATTGCTATATAACCAAGTTGGTATTGCTGGACCAAAAAGGGAAATAAATGATAACATGTAAAAAAGATTATTAAGAGAAAAAGAAAAAGGGAAAAGAACGTCTGTTGCGTGCCATATTTAATTCCTTTGAAAATCTCCCTTTAGTTGGCTGGCATTTACCCAGAACTTCATATTTTCAATCAGAGTGGATTTTTCATACCCATAATAATGAATTGGAAACACACATAACCCATCTAATCTCTCTATTTACATCTGCAGGCAACAAAGCTTTGCGGAATCTGTTCTTCGTCGCCTGGAAGAGAGATAGATAGATAGATAGATTGGGGTAAATATATTTATTTGTTTTGTTTTTTATCGTCTTCCTTACTTGGGTTAGATAGAGGTTGTTAGCTGTTTTAAAATTCAAACTTAGTGTTAGCCATTTCATTGCTTCAGTTGGTATGGTGAATTTTTTATTTTTACTCTCAGACGCTGGATAAAAGATGCTTATAAAATCTTGAAATAAAGAGTGATTGTATGCACATTGTAACAATTTTTTAAGGGGAAAAAGAAACTTGCATACATAATTGTTGGCTTGATCCATCATAAAGTATCTTCAGGATCCTCCTAAAACCTTATATTTAATTTTCTTTTGCTGTTATCTAAAGCAATTTATGCATTGACCGAACCATTAGAATGTTGGCTTTTGACCACACGGGTTTTACATTTGTTTGTTGATGTTATTAAATGTCTACAACCTATTTGATATAAATATCCTAGCAAAACACGAGGACAAAAAGGAACAAAAACAAATCGAACGATAAATATGAAAAGAAATGAATACAAAAAGAAGCTTATGGTCATAGATAAAGATCCAATTTTTTTGACAGATGTCACTTATAATTCCATGGAAGAGGTTCATCGAATGAATACTAATCAGATGACAAAAGTTCAAAATGACATTACTAGTAGTTTGATGGCAGCTAGACGACCTAGATAATAACATCGTGTTGTTTGATCAGTTGAATTGACGTGTTTTCTAGCCTTTTAGATGAGTGTATATTCAAACATTTTAAGACTTACATTTATCCATTTTCACAAATTAAGTTAAATATGATTTTAATCTAACGACTCAAGAAATTTGTATATTTGATAATTATGAAATTTTGAGTTTTATATATATATATTGTAAATATTGTTCTAACTATTCAATAAACTCATCATATAAGTTTATATTATTAACAAAAAAAACTCAACAATAAATTAAGTTCACGTCCTTATTGATCATTTTGTACATTTAAATTACTATCAGCTATTTATCAAATATTTCTATACAAGTGGCTAATACAATCAAGTCAAATCAGCTAATACAATTAGCTATCAACTAATAAAATTAACGGTTAACTAATAACTATCCACTAATTGCCAAATAAGGCCAATATGTAATTATGATTTCTTAAGAGTAATACAGCCAATTTGTCCTAATGATATATTGATTAATAGTATTAACTTGACCTAAATGGTAAATCAAATTTAAGTGATTAAATGTAAAATACAAGTTTGGTTTTGTTATTCGATGGAAACTTTTCTAAAGGAAGTGTTCCAAAAGGGTATGTTGGTCATTACAACATTGCACATGTGCAAGATTATCGAAATAAATAGGTACCAGATTGAATTTAAGTTGAAGGGAAAAAAAAAGTGTAGGTTCCTACATTTTATAAGGAAAAAACTACTTGTCATAAATAAGTTGTTGAAATATACGTCGATGATAGAAATTATTTTAAATGTCAACTGAAATAATTTATATGGTTCGAATAAAAGGTGAATTTACAATATCATCTTTTCTAAAGAAGAAACCCACTCAGTGGCACTTTTACATTTCTACTTCTCAATTTTTTTATTTTCTTTTAAGTGCAAATACTAGTACGCTACGAATTAATTGTTTATTATATAAATCAAAATTACATGAATATCAATTTTCCAGGTAAAAACATTTAGATATATAACCTTATTTGTGTTGCAATTGGTTATTTTATATACATGCAATAAACACACTTTATTTCCTAAATAATCAATTACTGATAAAATGATTGTACAATCAAGAAACTTGCCCAAGTTCAAGAAAAGCAACCACATCATTGAGAGTTTCTAAAATCACCAATTCAAAAATAAATAAGCAAATAAACACTGGCAAAGTGGGGAGTACATTAAGTAAACAAAAGATAACTGGTTTCCTGTATATCCTTCATTTTAACATACATAACAATAATTGTTAGTTGTACATAACATATTGTCTTTTCAGAATTAAAATGGGATTTTTCTCATTTACATCTCAGAAGCAGAACCAGCAACACTTTGTCCTGCTTTGGAATGCCCCAGTTGTAGTGCAACAACTCATTCAGAGAATTTCATAAATTAACATCTATTAACTAACTCTACACATTAATTAAATATGCTTAATACAACCTAAAAATCGTCGTCTAACGAGACGCAGGCACAGATATGCTCAAGGAGCTAGCTGCAATGGTTCCTCACATTCCTTCAAAATCTGAAAAAAAAAAAAAAAAAACAGAAATATAAATTTACTGATTCCAAAAACCTTTTAGCCAGAAATATAAACTTAAATGCTACAAACAGAAACCATAAGCATATACGCTGTAGAATTTAGAAGGGTAAGGACCAATTACATTATTCGCTACATTATAATTATGAACCAAAACATGCATCTAAATGAACTATAAATTTACCAGATTTCAAAAACCTTTTTTTTTCCTTTGTCCCTGTTATCAATGTGAAATGGCATAATGTTCAATACAAAAAATCAAGAGTGCATAAAGAACTTAAACTACAAAGAAACAGAAACTATACAAATCTGGTCAAAATACAACACTGTCGGCCCAGCCCATCTATACGTATGTACCGAAAGTAAATTAGAGGATAAGTAAGTTTCGTTGAACTTTCATGACCAATCTAAATTCTTAAGAGGGCCATGGAGTCAACATTTAGGTATTTCAACATCTTTTAATACCACCATCATATGTAGCCAACTTTAAAATTTACCTACCATTTAACTTCTTTCAGAAAATCAAGATAAATTAAACACACACTTTTCACACTTTTTACAGTCTCAAATTAATTTTTTAAAGATAAGTTTATTCAAGTCCACTGTTAATTCAAGCACAAAATTAGAATATTGTCTCAACTTAAAACAAAAAACAAAAAACCGAGTACCTTATATTGAGCATCTGCGCCGAAACCCTTTTTCAACGAGAAGATTACAACCAACCGTCTCCAAAAGGGCATCACTATCTTCATTTTTGCAATCCGTTTTACGACATGTTACGACCTATCCATACATATAAAGCATCAACCACTTTTCAGCCAAAACTCACTGCAGAATAAGAATTAGGCTTACTTACACAGTTCCATTAGGGTTTGACCTAATTACAAAAGTAACTTTTGAAATTAAAAAAATATCAGAGATAATATTTTGTCTTCCATGTACCCCATCCACATTTTATAAAAATATTACAGTTAGCCCCTTAATTTTAACACTAACTCAAACCTAAGGGGTATTTTTGTACTTTTGAAAGTTGGCATCTTTCTTTTTTTTGTCATTAGGCCAAACCTCAAGAGTACTTTTTGTAATTATCCCCGAGTATAATGAATAACCAATCTAATATCAAGAGAGCACAAATACATATCCATTTTACGCATTTGTACAATGAACGCGACATACCTCTTTTCATCTTGTAATCTCGTCAGATTCTCCGAAACTTGAGAAGACGACTCGTCAATGGACGGCAACAACTTCATCCCCCTACGCTCCGCAAGCGAAGGCGAATTTGTCGAGGAGGTCGACAAGCACAAACCGGCCGTTCTCGAGACACGGCAACCAAATATCGCCTTTTCTTGCGAAGTCGAAGAATTAGTCACATTATTAGTAACTAAACACGCACTTTCATCCACAGAGACATTGTTTTTCTCCGCGTAAGGCGATGACTGAGAAGACACAAACGATAAGTCAGACCAGTTAGACGACGAGGGCGAGGACGTAAACGAACTCGAATTATCAGATGCCGAAGGCGAGACTGACGGCGATGTCAAATTCGATAGAGTTTTATTATTATTATTATTATTATTATTATTATTACTACTACTACTACTACTACTACTACTAAAAGAAAAGGACGAAAAAGTATCTGCCACTTCTTTCAGGCTATTGCTCGTTACATACGAAGCAAACGAATCCGGGGACCCACACGGGCTACCATGTGCCTGCGAGGCACTGGATTCCAATTTAGAAGAGGCGATAAAATCTTTCAAAATCCCATCAACGTATGTCTTTCTATATCCATTCCAACCATTCTCTCTGACGGGCACACACGTCTCGGGCCCTGCTTCCGATAACGGAAAAGCCGGCACGACCCCACCAGCAACAGCTCTGTTAAAAATTTCAAAATCCAAATCATACTCGTCGAGCTGTTCTCTTTGACCGTCCAAACCCTTTTTATTTCCAAAAGCATCCCAGAATGCAAACGTCTCTTCACCTTCTTTGACGGTCACAATCGGGCCCTGGGCCTTTTCGTAACGAATAACCTGCGAAGCGGCCGAAACGGCATTTTCGGACATCAAGGCCGAGCAAAGCTTACCAATCCAGACATATAAACCAAATGGGACGTGAACAATAAACGACCCGCGCGGGTCGAGCTTATCCGGGCCGGGCTCGCTCAACAATTTCGGGACGAGATGAAGAGGGTCGTACGGTGAGTGAGGTGCCATGCGGTACATCCTGAGCACCGATCCTGGGCTCGCGGGCTGAGCGTGAACCCGTTTCTGACACTGCAGGAGCTGGCAAGCGAAGCCCACGTTCGGGTTTGTCACGCCCCGGGCTTTTTTAACAAACTCGAATGCATCATCAAAATTTTGACCATTTTTCCACATTAGGTACGCGATGACCAACGAGGTCGATCGGGACACACCGTGACAACAATGAACAAACACACGTCCACCTAATTCACGAACATCCTCGAAATAATCAAACACGTCGTACAAAATACTTGTAATATCCTCGGACGGACAATCCTGGAGCCAGAGTGTCTTGTAAACAAGCTCGTTCTTGAAATACTCGGCGCAACTAAACCCGACACAGTTGAGCACGTGGGTTATCTTATTCAAACGGAGGGTTTCACGGTTCTTGGCAATTACATCACTACCCAAATAAATATGATCTAGAATTTTCGAGCACTCCTTATCGAAAAAAGCGAGCTTGTCTTTTCTGCATTCGAATTCTAGATCAGATGATGATGAATGTTCGCGAGGTGTCATGGATCTGGGCCTCGCGCCAGGAGTTGGGGGATTAGATGGCCAGAAGCCGAGATCGTCTGAACCGGCTTTCGGCCAATCGTCGATGGTTGGTCGGATTATTGAGAGGGGCTGAAGAGGCGGCAAACAGGCTCGGGCCTTGCTGTTCCACTGAGGGTTAGGGTTGGTTTTTCGGCGTTCGGACCATGAGACGGATCTTGAGAATGTTCTCCAGTTTTTATTACCGGGTGCCTGGTCTTTCTCGTCTTCGCTCAACATTTCAACAAAAATTTAAGCTGCCACTCTGTAAATCAATTAATCCTATTAATTGTTATAATTATTATTTTTTTTTCTGGGTAAGCCCATAACAAAAAACAACACAATAAAGCCCAAGCAAATTTCAAACTTTCAAAAGGTAGCTGACAGTGAAAATTCAGAGATGCCCACATGACACATCATAAAAACCAGTGAATTCAAGAAACGTAAACATTGTTTTTTAACAAATTTCCCAATTTCAAGATTTTCCTACGAGAATTATTCCCAAAAAAAAAAAACACAAATTAATAAATACAAATTATATGCATATGTACTGAATTCAATAATATATAAAACAACTCAAAATCCAACCAATTTTTTCATACCTAAACCCTCGGCGAAAAATTTCCTCTTTCCTACTCATAGATAGAAAGGGGAAAAAAACAAATCAAGCACAAACTAGGACGGGGTAGTAATAACCCAATAAACATAGTTATCAGATGGTCGAAATCGAAAATCCAACATAAGCAGTGAACAAAAGGAAAAAAAAAAGTAACAAATAAACACCAATTCAACGTAAAACCCATTTGAAGTAAAATAAAATTAACAACAAAAAATGTCTTAAATCAGTCTCAAGGGCGAAGATAAATAAAAGGAAAAAGGAACACTTACATGACCTAGTTAATTGGGAGTTGGACATAAGCATCAGCCCATTTGATTAGTTCACCGTGAAGAGAATAATAATAATATTATTATTATTATTAAGAGGATGAAAATGGAAAAAGGAAAGAAAAGATCCGTTCCACAAAACGGTTCTTTTATAGAGAGAGAAAAACTGAGGAAGAGAGAGAAGGGGCAATCCAGACGAAAATTAGTGAAGAAGACAGGTTGGCAATTTTCAAGATTTAAGTTGGATTGTTTTTGGCTTTAAAAAAAGTCGGATTTTTTTTCACTTTATTTTGTATTTCTATTTCATAGAGTCGAGTGAACATGAAAATGAAATTCTTTTTTTTTTTTTTTAATTTTTTTGTAAATTGACGAGTGGATTTATTCCATGGTGTTTATTTTTTGGCGGGTATACCCGTTTATATTAATTAACTTAATCTGGCATAATTAATTTCATATATATTTTTAATTAAACTTACCCGAGCTCGAATCAAATTCTAAATTAATTTTACCTTCTCATTATGGACTCAAATTCCAAATCTAATTGTCATCTTAAATTCAAAATACTACGATGCTTAAAATTAAGTCAAGCTACCATGTTATTAAAAAGACAACTATTATTGCATGCAATTATAATTTTAAATTTGTATAAATTTTCATTTAAAATGTAGAGCAACAATCATTTTAAATCAAATTCTTTAAATTGGAGGGAGTATTTAAGATTAAAAAATAAAAACAAAAAACATTCACCTTTGTTTTTTAAGTGAATAATTTGACACAATAAAATGTTTACTAACTACTTGGTCGAAAAGGCTTGTGGTCTGAATTAAGCTACTCTAATTTTCATGTTAGCTCAGTGTAATGTGTTGTTTACATAAAACGTGTATTAAGAACACTTGTTTATTTTTCATTTTCGCATTTCATCTCACATGCGTGATGTTATTCTATATATTCTTGATAAAATCTTTAGGATTGAATTGGCACACTTAAAAAGGTGAGCAAAAAAAGGATAAATCGAAAAAACTGAACAAATTAGACTGAAAATTTCGATTCGATTTTATGTAAATTTGGTAAGATTTTTGGTTTGAGGATCCCAAAAATCGATTATTTTGGTTCAATTTTAACTGAAAAATAATTTAAAAATAAATAAAAATTGATTTTTATATTATTTATTATTATTTATTAATTCAATTCAGTTAATTTGGGTTTAAGCCTATTTTAAATTTGGCTCAACTTATAATTTTATAAACATTTCAATTTTTATCTTTTTTTCCGGTTGATTCGATTTTATACCCAGTTTCAGTTTGATTTGTTTTAGAATTTTATGTAAATTTAGATCTCGATTTTTTCGATTCTATTCAATTTTCGGACCAATAGACAAATGCCACCCCGTAACATTTAAGGGAAACAAATAATTGCAGAACCACAAATTAAAGAGTAGTAACAACAACAAAATTAAAGTGTGGTTGGGATTTTTTTTCCTAAAAATCACAGTTTCTTCAAAATAATTAAATAAATCCCCAATACTAATCAAACAAAACTAAGAATTATAATATTCTCTCTAATGGGGTGATCACTCATCATGTCCCATCAAACGTTTAGATGTCTAGGTTTTTTTTTGTTTTTTTTTTTTTTCAATCTCCAAGATTTAAATGCCTTCAACAAAATGAATTAATTTAAAATAAATAGTTTCTGCTTACATATCCCTGAGTACAAAGTGTGTGTATACATTTTATCATATAATTAATAAAAGAAGGCTAAAAATACGCGATAAAATATCCCTTTAATTTTGCTGCTGTTATTATTCTTTATCATGCTGCAATTATTCCTTTAAATCAGCTACATTAAATCTTGATATTATTTTGTCTTTACATAAGTGTCCAGGGGACCAGGATACATGATGAGATGTTCTATTCTGATGTTCCATCTCTCACGATGATTGACACTTAGTACAAAATTGAAGATTAAATAAATAAAATCGATCAGATTAATTTACCAAACATACGAAAGTACAACTAAAATAGAAGAAAAACTTCATAGATATTAAAAATCAGTGTTTATAAATCTCGTACCAATAAAATTAATTTCATTTTGATAGTTAATTTCATGAAACACCACAGATTGCATTTGGATCTTTATAGTCAAAGAAATTATAGCATAAGTTTTGCAAGTAAGCATAAATTGTTTGTTTTGTATTACTCACTCTTTACTACACCCTCCATTTTAAAATAAGTGTCGTTTTATTTGATCAACATATTTTCAATCAATTAATAATATTTCATTTAATTACTTCCATTCTTTCTTTTTAGTTATTTTATTACCATAAACTTGTTTATATTTCTTAAAATAAGCGGGGATAAAACTGAAATAAAATGGAAAAAAAATTCTCAAACGACACTCAATTTATAATAAAACTGAATCTCTAAAACGATACTTATTTTAAAATGGAGGGAGTAATATTTATATTTTTAAATAGAGGATTGATGTTACTTTTTTTTACTTTTCAATAAGAATTAAACTTTAATTGACTAATGTTACTTTCTTTTTACTATTTCAAACTTTTAGTTTTTCTTAATAAAATGACATTATAAATATTTAATATTTATAATTATAATATCAATTATCTTTCTTAATTAAATAATATGATAAATTATGATAAATAAAAAATGAGAGGAAAAGAGTATAATATTTACACAAATATAAAGGAGTTGTCCAAGTATGAACAATTAGCCGTCTAAACATTATTTTGAAGAGTAGGTATGGGTAGGACTAAAAGATCCTAGAAAAAATAACAAATAAAAATAAAATACATGTTACTCAAACTTGGATCTACTGCATCATTGTCGGATTTCTTGGATTTCCGCCTGATATGATAAATTTGGGGAGCTTTTTTCAATGCACGTGGGACCCACAACCCTTTCATCTTCAAGAATGTCCATTTGAGAGTAAATCTCGAGCATAATGTAATAAAATTGCACCGGACAAACATTGCATGACTCGGTGTGTTTTACATGATTGCCTAAAATTATACTCCCTCATTTTTTTAAATAAGTATCGTTTTAAATATTTGATTTTATTATAAATTAAATATTATTTTAAAATTTCTTATTATTTTATTTTAGTTTTATCCCCACTTATTTTAATAAATATTAACAAATTTATCGTAATATAATAGCTAAAGGGATAGAATGGAAGTAATTAAATTGGAATATTATTAATTGATTGAGGATATATTGGTCAAATATTATGTTCCTTAATTTGAACAAAAACTCTAAATCGAAACTTATTAAGAAACGGAGGGAGTAAGTTATTTAAAATAAGGAAAAATTACCGTTTAGTGATAAAATCAAATACGTGTCTATCATTTAGTCATTTTAATTAGTTTTGTCACATATAGGCCAAATTAATATTATTAATTAATAAATAATTATGGCAAATAGTCTGTATTATCCCTAACGTATTCTAATTAAATCAACGTTCTCGAACAAACGAAACGAATCACTATTGGTTTGAGTGTGATTAATTAATGAGTTTTTTGTTTTCACTTCTAATTATCTTATCTCTTCACTTTTGACGCTATCAATTCAGATGTAGAAATAATTTGCTTTCTCGTATTCCAAATCCCATCAAAAATTCAATTAAATCCTGTTAAATTAGTATGAAATTCTAAAATTCGAACTAAGTATGAAATATTATAGGAATCGTGTGAATTGTAACGATAAGTCTAAGTTCAATCAAATCTCGTAAAATTAGTATGAAATTCTAAAATTTGAATTGAGTATAAAGGAAATAATAAGTTCAATCAAATCTCGTAAAATTAGTATGAAATTCTAAAATTTGAATTGAGTATGAAGGAAATAATAGCGGGTGAACTATAATCAAGTAGTATGAAACGAAAAAACAAGTATGAAATTCTTAAAAAACATGTATCAAATTCAATCATGACCGTTAACTAAAAATAAGTATGGAATTCTTATGGTATCTATAAGAAATAGGGTATGAAATTCAATCATATGAAAATAAGTATGAAATTCTTATGGTATCTATAAGAAAAAACATGTATCAAATTCAATCATGACCGTTAACTAAAAATAAGTATGGAATTCTTATGGTATCTATAAGAAAGAGGGTATGAAATTCAATAATAAGTATGAAAAGAGAGTATGAAATTCAATCATATGAAAATAAGTATGAAATTCTTATTGTATCTATAAGAAAGAGAGTATGAAATTCAATCATATCAATCATAATTAGTACGAAATTAGTATGAAGTTTCAATCATATGATCATACCCATTAAATTATGAAATTCTCACATCCCGTTAAATACGGAATTTTATTAGTATGAAAATCTAAAGAAAAGCAAGGACCAATCAAATCCCTTAAATTAGTATGAAATTCTAAAAGGTTTATTATGAAATTATCAAATCCCTTAAATTATGAATTATCAAATCCCTTAAATTATGACGAAATTTTATAGAAAAGTAAGGATCAATCAAATCCGTTAAATTAATATGAAATTCTAAAAAGGTTTAGTATGAAATTCTCAAATCCATTAAATTATAAATTAGTACTGCGTTATAAATGTGATCCGAGAAATCATTTACATTTGTATTTGTTAATTATTAATAGTGAGATAAATTAGTACTGCGTTATAAATGTGATCCGAGAAATCATTTACATTTGTAATTTTGTTAATTATTAATAGTGAGATAAATTAGTACTGCGTTATAAATGTGATCCGAGAAATCATTTACAGTTGTATTTGTTAATTATTAATAGTGAGATTTGGGGGATGAAATCAGATAAATCTTATTTGTGCGCTTAAATAAATATAAAAGATAATATAAAATATTTTTGAATTTAATGGAATACGATCATTTGCTTTTGGCCTAAATGGTCAAAGCTCTTTAAAATAATATGTTTGAGAGTTTATAAACTTTTCATAAGTATTTGATAAATTTAAAAGAGAGGAGCTTCTAAGGGTGCGATTGAATATTTTTTCGTTCATTTTTGTTTCGTTTCTCTATAGAATAGTGAAAATAATTTAAAAAAAAAAAATAAATTTCTATTATAAAATGAAATTATATTTTAAAAAAATAGTCTTGGAGCATTCTGACCTCAAAATCCCACACTACCATGACATACCACCCAACAAGGGCAAAATGGGAACTCTCTCATCCATAAAATCTAATTGTCAGTTTTCTTACATTAAAGAAAAAATAGTTGTTGGTTAGCTTGTTGACCAATAGGGATGTCGTGGTACCTTCCTCGGAAGGTTACGTACAAGATGCAACATTGCTTGGCTAATCATATGCATATGACTTGTGCTAATTTTTCTAAACACTTTAATTAACTATTAAGTGTCAACCCTTTTTCTTACATTTGCTTTTCCTAAGAAGCTCCCTCTGTCCGAATCGTATCCTACTTGATATCTAGGAAATTGCTAGAAGAAAAGAGTGACTATTTTTACGATTTTTTTTTATTTTTAAATTTTTATTATAATAATATCACTTAAGCTTATAGTTTAGTTCGTAGTTTCTAAGTTTTATTAACACAGTGACAAAATTTAAAATTTTATAACATTGAGTCGCTGACTTATAGCCGGCCATGACTTTACGGTTTAAGTCTACGTATTTTATTTTTCCCATATTATTATTATTATTATTATTATTATTATTATTTTCGTGTTGCAGTATAAAATTGCTTGAGAAAAGGGACAGTGTGTGTTGAATATTTGAGGCTTAATTTTGAGATTGAGAGTAATTAATGGGAAATAAAAGTTCAAGTCCAAGAAGATTTTCATCTTTCAGCCCATCATCATCCTATAGTACAACAACTCCACACCACCCTTATTATACACCTCAGCATCACCACGCCCCGGCGGCTTACAGCCCGGCCCCGCCAACCCCTCAGCCACACCGCCGTCTCGATCGGAAATTTTCAAGAATAGCTGATAATTACCAAACATTGGATCAGGTTAGGCAACCCAAACGTGTTTGATATTCTATCGAATAAATGAATAGTCTGAATGCCGCCACGTGTACATGATGATGTCATCTTTTTTCCAGGTTACATCAGCTCTTTCCAGGTCTGGCCTGGAATCTTCAAATCTTATTGTTGGTATAGATTTCACAAAGAGCAATGAGTGGACAGGTTCATTTCTTTAGTTTTTCAATTATTATTATTTATTTATTTTGAACTCAAAGTGAACTAATTGTAAAATCCAGGAGCCAAGTCTTTTAACAGGAAAAGCTTACACCATATCGGAAACGGACCAAATCCGTACGACCAAGCGATATCCATCATCGGGAAAACCTTGTCCGCATTTGATGAGGATAACCTAATTCCATGTTTCGGATTTGGAGATGGTATATATATATATTTTTTAATTCGTTTTCTCTGTAATTAAAGAGTTGACTTGTGAGGCGTACGATTTCTTGCAGCATCGACGCATGATCAAGATGTGTTCGGTTTCTATCCGGATGGGAGGTTTTGTGATGGATTTGAAGAAGTTTTAAGACGATACAGAGAATTAGTCCCCCAGCTTCGACTTTCAGGTACGTTTACTGTAAAATAAGAGAAAATTAGTTGGAAAGAAAAATCAAGTAAGAAGCAGATTCAGAAACCTAAATCACTGATTTATGGATAAGTTGCCATTTGAAAGTACTAAAAAAATAATAATATTGTTTTTGTAATCACCTTTTTTTTTCTTTCCAATGGCTTTGCGCAGGGCCAACTTCATTTGCACCGGTTATCGAAATGGCTATGAGCATAGTCGAGGAAAGTGGTGGCCAGTACCACGTTTTACTCATAATCGCCGATGGCCAAGTAATTATTTAGATCCTGTGTACAAAAGAATTATTCAGTTTAAATTGTTCATGAAATTAAAAATAAAATAAAAACAGTATTGATGTAATGGCAAAATGTCTGTTTTAAGGTGACAAAAAGTATTGATACTCCAAATGGTCAACTAAGCCCACAGGAGCAGAAAACAGTTGATGCTATTGTTAGAGCAAGGTAGCCTTTTTTTCTTTTTCTTTTTTTTTTTTAAACCATTTTTGTTATTGTCATTTTATTTTAACATCCCACTTGAATTGTAGTGAATATCCATTGTCGATTGTCGTTGTTGGAGTCGGAGACGGACCGTGGGACATGATGCAAGAATTTGATGATAACCTTCCAGCACGAGCGTTCGACAATTTTCAGGTAAGCACAGGACACATTTAAAACATAATTCCAGCTTCTATAAGAACGAGGGATAGTTGCAAAAATCCCCAATTATCTTTCAAATTTACAAATAACCCCTCGAGACTTGTTTTAACCTTGCAATAATGCACCCTAAAGAGGAGTAAAGAGTGGGCTATCTGTAAGCTAACCACAGACCTCAAGGAGTTATTTGTAAATTTTGCAAGATAACCAGGTCTTTTTGTAATTAGACAAGACCTCAAGGGTAGTTGTGTAATTACCCTAAGAATGAGCAAACGCAAGCAAATCACAGCAGTCTTACAAGTTGCCATTGCTCGTGTCAGTTCGTCAACTTCACAGATATCATGTCAAAAAAAGTCGAACATTCAAGAAAAGAGGCCGAATTTGCACTTTCGGCCCTGATGGAAATCCCTACCCAATATCAAGCTACAATAGAGCTCAGCATATTGGGGTAACGACTTAGCACGAATTATCAAATTATCGTGTAATTATTTTCATACAAACAGAATATACTAATTCGCCTTTTTTTCTGTGATGTTAACCAGTCATCAGACAGGAAATGCTCCTAACCGAGTTGCTCTTTCGCCACCTGTCGGCAGAGGTAATTCCAGCAGTAGATATAGTCGATACAGTTCAGGTAATTTCCAGAGGAATGTTCCGATTTATCGAGAATACGAAACAACTCCTCATACAGCCTCATCATCGAGCTCTCTTTATGACAATAAGGTAATAATTGTCAGCTTCTGCCAGAAAAAGTGATTTTTGCTGTTTTCAAATACCACCACCTTGTACTTTTGATTCTAACTTATTCACCAAATCTGGTTTTCTGAAACAGGTTTGTCCAATATGTCTTAGCAATTCAAAAGACATGGCTTTTGGCTGTGGGCACCAGGTAAATAAAATACAATACAGCCATTTTTTTTTAATCATTCATGGTTGTCTTTTAGATCAAACTAAAATTTAGACGCATGAGTGATGATATATATCGAACCCTGAATTTGCATATCCGATGATTTCTTACAGACCTGTTGCGAGTGTGGAGTGGACCTTGAATACTGCCCAATATGCCGGAGCATGATCACAACCAGAATAAAGCTTTATTCATAGCCATTCATCCATACTTACAAAAACCACAGTACCTGACATCGTTCTTGGCTAGTTCAACACAAGAGCTCAACAACAGACATATTTCAAAGGGATAGTTACACAAAACACACACATGAGGTATATGGAGTATTTCCGAAAAACTAAAACCAGAACTTTCAAAATTACAGAAAGCCCCTTGATGATCTTGTCTTATATTTTCCTCCTTTATAAGCAAAAAAAAAAAAAAAATCAAAAACCACCCTTGCATTCACAAAAATATTAGTTACCCTTTAAGATAGATTCAAAACCTCAAAGCTTTTTAAGTGTAGTTACTCCAAACCTCAAGGGTAGTTTGTGTAATTATCCCTATTTCAAAATCTCTTTTCTTTGAGATTTCATTTATGTTAAATAAAATTATGTTAAGGGTATATATATGTACATAATCGATGAACGAACAGGATGTAAATGAATCTGATCAATAATAGGGTAGGATTTGCACTGTATGTATTAACTGAAGAGGTTGCACATTATTGTAACCGCACGCCACCAAACCTCGTAGAGACAGACATCATGTTAGATAAGAACTGATGCAAATTTGTCATTTTAACAACTCTCTCAAACTCACCAGTAACCATCGTGTAAAAGTTGAATCATTCGTTCAGATAATACATAACGTCGTGAATAATATCTAATACCAAAAACTTATCAAGTTAGAATCATTACCAAGTATTAGCTAGCTAGCATAAAAAATTTTTAATACCAGTAGAATAATAAACACTTCACCAGCCATATTTTTGCTTAAGAATAGTGTCCAGATTGCCCTGTTCCCTAAAGTTGGATACGAAATCGTACGGAAATTTCTCGTTACAAAAATCGAGCAAGTCTATTTGATCAGAAAAAACAGGTGCCAAGTTTTCATCTCCGAGTATATGAGAATCGAGATTCTCCTTGTGAAAGCCATGGTCTAAGTTAAATGTTGAAGATGTCCTTGCCTTGATTATATATTTATATTGGAATTGCCCAGTTTTCAGTAGAAATATTTTTGTTACTACTTAAAAACCATTTTTGTGACAGTTTTATACTACAATAAATAAACAAAAAAAGACATTCTCACAGTTTTGTAAATAATTTTGAGAACTATGGAGTTTTCAACCTTAGTATCAGAGTTGCAAATTATGATTAATTACACTTAACCCCTCAAGGTTTTATTACGAAACAATTTAAATAAACTACATTTATGAACAAAAAGTATAGTAAAACTCATTTCGAGAGTTTCAGATCATCTAAATAAGTTTTAAAATTTATAAAAAAAATAATTCTTCTTGCAATATGATTTTAGTATGTACTTATAAATTACCAATTAATGTAATATTAGCATGTAAATAAACTTTTTGTAAATCAAGGACAAATCGAATGTGGCCAAAACATATAATAATCGGCATAGGCACATCCAAATGACGAACAGTGTTCAATCGATATTGGCTACGTCATAATAATGGTAGTATTATCGTAAAATATCTGTATTTTAATTTAGTATGACTAATTATTATTTTAATTTTGATATCAAACACAAGACTGGTATGATACGACACGAGTTGAAAACATGACATCATTTTATTTTTTAAATAATGTGACTTATAAATTTCAGATATTTTTAACCATTGTCATACAAATCTCACCAACCAAGTTTTGTACGAGAAGAGACTTGGTTGGCATTCAAAACTTCAGTCTCCGAGCGATAAACCCATATCCGCGATAGACCATGGTCTTGACTATGGTAAGTTTAGAAAGAATAGTTTACTTGACACCTGTTTTTTCCTTTTTCTAATCAAATAGAATTGTTCTTAAGCAAAAATATGGCTGGTGAAATGTTTATTATTCTACTGGAATTAAGTGTTTCTTATGATAGCTCAAACTTGGTAGTGATTCCATAAAAGAGAAGAAAAATGCATTTCGACCTCCACCTCTCATTCTTCCATTGTGTCTCCCTCTTCAATCACTTCTACTCTCTCTCTCAACGGCATGATCTTCGTGAACAACACTTCTGCAGAGCAAAAAATAAAAAATATTACAAACAACAATATCAATGAAAAACCTTATTTCTCAATATTAACTAGTGAACGAATAAAATACTAACCGGTCTTTTTGGAAAACAAGTAACCCTTCTCTCTAATATATGTTCGAGGATTCGGCAACAAATAATTTCTCAAGTACTCTCTCTTCCCCTTAAAAAATGAACAATAAAATTTAAAATCACATCTAAGAAGTGAGTAAAAATCATCAAGAAAAAAAAAAGTCAAACCTTCGTTATCACACATATATCCACATTGCTTCCACTTCCTAAGTCGTTAAATATTCCGGAGATTATTGCTTCAGCCACTAACTTAATCCCTTCATCCCTCTGCAAAATCGCATGCAACGCTTATTTAAAGAATTTGCATTTTCACTAATTGCTCACAAGCTACAAGTAAAAGAAGTGAACTTACGCTCATCCTTTCATGATATTTAGATTCGAAAACGGCCATTGCAGCAAGCGACCCAGAGCCCATTGAGGCAAATGGTAGTGTGTCGGTCGAACCGTGCGGATGTATCTACGAGCAAGTTATTCAATAATATATGTTAGACCTAACACCACAGATTTAAAATACACATTGGCATTCCGGGCCCAGAAATAACTAACGGTATGTAAGTGCGGGCCTGTGGAATCAACTCCACCAAGCACCAACGCAGCTTGTACATGGCCTTGATAGCTGATACAGAAACATTAATATTCAATTATAACATTGCCACAAAAGAAAGGTTAAATTACAAAACTACCATTGAGATTTTAGCCATATTTAAAAACCAAAAAAACAAACAAAAAACACTCATCTTTTACAAATTGCACACTCAAGAGGGTGTTATTTGTAATTTTGACTGATAATTGGAGTTTTTCCTAATTAGGATACACCTCAGGGGTATTTTTGTAATTACCCCGATAGTATCTCAGAATAAAAGGGTACCTGAATAAATGAGACCTGAGAAGAGTAAGAGCTGTGATGACCCTGGATTCACGACCAGTATGAAAGCGGTGCAACTTCAGCTGGGAACTAACCATGTCTAGTGAAAGAATTACGACACAAACACAAATTTTGTCAAGCATATGTTAATAATGATATTTAAAAAAAAAAAAAAAAAAAAGAGTCGAAAGAAAAAATTAGCAATGTACCAGTAACAGCCTCTGTATCAGCAGATGTGCCAGCTCCACAGCAATAGATGTTGGGAGCTATGTAATGAATTTTCTCACAATTCTTATCAGCAACTATCGGGCCTTCGGTAGCCCGTGTGTCCGCTCCAAGAATTACACCGTCCTGAAGCATATGGATATTTGTCGAGCATTATTATTACGCCTCCAAAGAAAATTATTCTATTAAAAAAACTTGTTCTAATCAGGATTTATGATGTGCTGTTTTCAGAATAATTTCAACATGACCCAATTCATTTTTATTTATTTAGGCAAATTAACACTATCTCATTATCCCAATTCAACTTAATAAAAGCCTCAAATTAATCTGCTGATAATCATCCAAACCAACAAACGAAATGCAATTAATTGCCAAAACCCCGCCTTTTTCGTAAAATTGGTAGCCTAAATACAAAATACTTACAGTTTCTTATGAACAACTCCAAAATATACAAAACAAGTGTTAGCATAGTATCGGGAAACGAAAATGCCTACTGAGAAATTAAACTAATTAAGATAAGCAAAACCCCCAGTGACGCAAACAAATCACAAGAAAAAAATAATGTTAATTTATATGGAAGGAAATATGAGAATGAGCACAATGTACCTGAAATTTAGAACCGACTATAGTAGTCCCGGTATTCAGATTAACGGGTTTCTCGAAATCTTTCTGCGCAAGCATCTCATTCCTTTTCCAGCGATCGAACGAAAACCCACCCAATGGACACGCCGGTTCAGCTATCTTTGTCATTTTCAACTAATTATTCTGAGAGAGAAAAAAAAATCTGGACAATAATAAGAAAATTAAGAAAAAGAGAGCGATGGAGAGTAGTTAAATTTAAGTTCTGCGAGCTTGGGGAAGAAGAAAAGAAAGGGAGCCGGGTTAAGTGATTCGGACATGGGTCTTAAACATGAAATACCAGCAAATGGAGTACTGGGCTCACATTTTATAAGCCCAAAAACCCGCGTTTATTTGGCCCAGTTTCTTAGGTACCATGTAAAATACCTCTTAAACAAAGGTTCACTAGTTTAAACATAATGTTCAACAATATGTATTAAAAAAATTCACTTGAATTTATCAATTTACACACAAAATGTTCACCAACTTGAATATAAATATTCATAATTTTAACAAACATATTGAAACATAATTTTGGGTACACGCACAAGTTGACTTAAAATTTTAATATGAGTAGAGTGACTACATAGACGAGTGTATATAATAATGGAGATAACTACGGTGCCGTGAGGGCATCATACCCCCCATCCACTGGTATGGCTTCCTGATATACCATAACTCATACGGAGTTTTATTTACTGACTTCGATGGAACTCTATTCAAAACATATATCGAGTTTAGTAAAGCATACCCCATAGGTATGTCGGAAGATCTGAGAAACTCATCATGGATCTAACCATATCCAATAAGGTTCAATTTCTCTTGTCAGAAGCACCATTCATTTGTGGTGTTTTAGGAGGCGTCCATTGCGATTGGACTCCATGAAATTTTAAGTAATCGAGAAACTCTTTACTAAAGTATTCTCCTCCTCGATCTGATCGAAGAGTCTTAATACTCTTTTCAACTTGTTTCTCAACTTCTAACTTATACTCCTTAAACTTTTCAAAAGCCCCTGACTTGTGTTTCAGAAGATACACATGTCCAAAACTAGAGAAGTCATCAGTATAAGTAATGAAGTATGAATAACCGCCTCTAGCTTGAGTAGAGAAAGGTCTGCATACATCAGTATGAACCAGCTCAAGCACCTCGTATGTCTTTCCCATAAAATGGCTTGTTGGTCATTTTTCCTTTGAGACAAGATTCGCATTGTCCATAAAACTTAAAATCAAATGGTATTAAATAGTCTAACTTTCTTAACCTAGCGATTCTTGTTTCATTTATGTGACCAAGCCTACAATACCATAAATAGGTGGAATTATTCATATTACTTAACTTTATACGTTTGTTTTGAACATTGAGAATGTCACGACTACAATCAAGAACATATAAACCATTCACAAGCGGAGTATTTCCATAAACAATACCATTATGCGTAAATAAACAATTATTATTAGCGAAATGGAATGAAAACCCTTCAATGTCTAACATCGGAATGGAAACAATATTCTTCGTAATCGATGGTAAATCTAATTTATAAGTCCCGAGGGTAAATCTAACTTAGTCTATAACCCGAGGGTAAATCTAATTTAGCAAAATAACAATTATATAAATTTAGTCTATAACCCGAGGGTAAATCTAATTTATAAGTCCCTACACACTCGACAACAACCTTTGCTCCATTTCCCACGCGCAGGCAAACTTCCCCCGGTCTAACCATCCTGCTGTCACTTAGCCCCTGCACATTATTACAAATGTATGAGCCACATCCGGTATCAAATACCCAGCAGTGAGAGTTATTGTTAGACATATTTATCTCAATGACAAACATACCTGAGGAGCCGGAAACAACTAATGTTTTCCACTTTTTTTTAATAAGTTGGGTCAAGTGGTTGGAAAGTAGAAGATAAATCTCAAATAACTTGAGAGGTTTAGGGTCCGAACCCTTATCAACACCCTTAAAAAGGGTTAGTGATACCACTTGAGCTACGAGCTCGTGGTATCTAATGTTTTCCACTTCTCACAATCTCTCTTCCAATGTCCCTTTTCTTTGCAATATAAGCACACATCTTTAGCCAATGTTGGCTTCTTACGAGCACCTACTTTTGGCTTCAAAGCTGTAGGCTTAAGCCCAGCCTTAATTTTATTTTTCTGCTTTTTCTTACCTTTCAGGTTAGATCTAGCAGATGTACTCACCATGAGTACAGTTTTGCCCTTTAAGGTGGAAGACTCATATGTCTTAAGCATGTTATGAAACTCGGGAAGCTTCGCTTTCGTGTTGTTCATATTATAATTCACAATGAAGTTTTCAAATGAACTAGGAAGCGGATTCATGATCAAGTTGACTGAGATATTTTCAGGTAGGTTCGTTCCAATCGAAGCCAACCTCTCAATCAACCCTATCATCTTCAAGACATGCTTAGACACCTTGCCTCCATCATGAAACTTGCACTTAAACAGATCTCTTAGCAGCTCATACTCCATAGTTTGAGCTTGCGAAGCATAAAAACTCTTCAAATGCTCCAACATTTCGTAAAGGGCCACGTGTTCATGCTGCCTCTGCAATTCTGTTATCATCGCAGTTAGCATTACACACTGTGCCGACGTTGCATCATCCTTATGTTTTCCATGAATACCGATGTCAAACTTGGCATATTCAGGAGAATTTTTATCAGGAATCACAGGAACAGGTGTGTCCAACACATACTCAATCATTTCCTGTCTTAGAACTAAACGCAGATTGCGCAACCAATCCATAAAGTTTGGTCCAGTCAACTTGTTCGTTTCAACCAAACATTTCAATGATAAATTCGACATCTTAACTAATCCGGAGAAAATAAATAGAGTGAGAATTAAAACTCTAATTCTAATTCCTATGATCACAATTATTAACTAATTAACAAGGACTTTAATAATTAACTCCCACTATTTTAACATATTCTACGACCCCATGGTAGAATACGGACTCATATCAAATATGATCATAGTGAGCCAAGATCCATATTCATACTATTGCAGCCTCTGCTAGGGCTGATGACCACAATAGCACAACTGGTAGGTGTCCAAACCAATTATAAACAATTATAACTCTTGGTCGATCGAATCTAATTCGATCTTACGCCCTTAGTTGATTCCGACGCTAGGGCGACAAGAAAGAACTAAGTGAGTCACCCCTATTATACGATCGCAAACATATGCACCTATGAGCGAGCCTTGACCTCGTCGACCGAAGCAAGCACTAGGGTGCAAATACTCATGGACGAATAAAGTTTCATACTCACCTAATTATAATGGACAGCGCGTTCATCCAAGATGAGACTCATATTTTATTTGGGTAACATTTATCGGGGTTTAACAATTAATAAGATACAAATGATAAGTAACAATTATTGGGCGCCGCCTATCCATAATTTACAAGCAAACGGTCCGACAGATATTGGGCGCCGCCTACCCAGAGTTTGTAAGCAAACGATCCGACAAATACTGGGCGCCGCCTACCCGAACAATATATGCGGACTCTATGCTAAAAAGTAATATACGAGCACATAGACAATTATTGCAAGTAGAAGAACAATTCCATAATTAAATTAAAATTCAAAATTTTAATTTAATTTACATTATCAAATAATGCAATAATATAATAATAATTATGAGTTAATCATTTAAATTTAGAAAAATTAAATCCCAAATTTAATTCGATTTCTAAATTACTTTAAAAGGCTTAAATTTAGAAATTATTAAATTCCAAATTTAATTCTTATTTCTAAATAAAATTTAAAAGGTTTAGATTTAGAAATTATTAAATTCCAAATTTAATTCTTATTTCTAAATAATTTTCTAAAAATGCTCTAACTTAGAAATTGATTAAACTCTAAATTTAAAATTAATTCTCAAGACAATTTTAAAAGATTTTTTGTAAAAATACAAATTTCAAAATTTTCAGCATAGCCAAACAGCCCCTTAAGATTTTTTTAAAGTTTAGGTTCTTTCTGCAATTTTTAAAATTTTTAATAATTACAGAAATGTCATTTGAACTTAAAACAGTTTTCTGTAAAGTCTCTGGGGTCAAAACACAATTTCTGAAAAGTTATGGGCAACCTCGTAGTTTTCTAAAATTTTAGGGCAATTTTATGATTTTATAAATTTCTAAAATTATAATCAAGGCCAAAACTATATCAAATTCTAAAAAATTTTACCCAAATCCTAAATCGAATTTAGTACTTTCGATTCGGGCCTCGTCGGCCAACACCACCAACGCCAAAATTCGATCCAAGGGGAGACGAAGCTCCCTGCAGCAACGGCCTGCCGGAACGGCTCCCGGCGCCGCCGGAAATAGGCCGTGAAGGCTGCGGTGCAGCGGCCAAGACGACGCCCCTTCGCCACACCACCATAGCCCGTCCGCCGTGTGGGAATAACACCTGCCCAGCAGGCCAACGCACCGTCCACCGGTGATGCCAAGGCCATCGACCAGAGTGGAGGTGCAGCAGCAGGTACGACCGATTTTGTATTCCAGTTTCAAAGCTTTGATTTCACGTTTGCAGATTTGTGTTAATCAAATTAACACGATAAAAAAATTAAAACCTTTAATCAAATTAAAAATAATAATTATTTTAATCTAATTAAAACAATTAAATAATAATTAAATCCATGATTAATATTATAAATTATAAACATAATTGTTAACACAACTTGATTCTGATACCACTGTTGGAATTCGTAGAGACGAACATTATGCCAGCGAAAGTTTAAAATTTTTGTAGATCCAACAAATCCATCCTGTGAACGAATATATTTATACAATAAATAAACGAGATTAAAGTATGAAACCCTTATAGTAAATTTAGATTCGAGTTCAAGTTCAATCCGTTTGGTAAACAGCGGATTGAGCTAAAATTAGAGGATTTGACTCAATTGAGAGGACTGACCAGCCAAATCCTCTAATTGATATGTTTGGTAAACAGAGGTTACAATTAGCTTTTTGGATCCAAAAAGCTAATTTTGAAAAAGCTCCATATAGGAGCTTTTTGAGAATAGCGGTTTTAAAAATAAATCGACATGACAATTTTATCCTCAAATCAACAAAAAAAAATTATTAATTTACATGCAAAAATTATTTACAATAAATAATAGTAATAATTATCAAAATTAAATTTAATATATTAAAATTTTACGACTTAAGAAATTTTTATAAATAACAATTTTTAAATAATGATTTTTTTTTTTTTTGTAAAAGTTACTTTAATTATTCAATTATTAAAAATTTATGTTATTAATAAAAGAAATACTCAACAATAAATTGTGTAAATGCCCCCTTTTTGTCATTTTATTCGATCAAACAGCTATCAGCTCTCAAATATTTACCAAACACTTTTATACAAACTGCTAATACAATCAGCTAATGCAATCAACTATCCGCTAACAGCTAATGCAATCAGCTATCCGCCAATTGCCAAACAGGGTCAATATCATAATTATTAACGATTAAATATTACAATTCTAAATTGAATATTTAATATTTTCTTGATACACTCTTAAATCGGAAAACTAATCGCATATAGTGTGACCATATGACATCAATCCAATGATGATCCAAATAAAACTCCTAGACGGACGAACTCAATATATAATGAACATTCACTTGAACTGAACTCACTCAGTGAATTATAACCTTTACAAAAAGCTTTGGTGAAATTTCTTTCATTCTGAATCACTCGATTAAGTTTAAGATTTATCAAGTGTCTATCTCAATGGCTTAATCAATTTATCTCATTTATTAGTCGACAACTAGACCATACTCAATCACTATATTGGATATGTCTCTTGCATTGGCCAATGACTTTAGTCGACTTAATATCGAGATTATGAGTGATCTCTCTCGAAATTCCAATCAAGGAATAAATTCTTTATTGGCTCAACTACCACCTTCATTTACATCATGGTGCACCCAACACAAGTCGTATCTACTCCAAAAGGAGTGCAAGCGTTGGTTATGGTCAAAGTACTGCATTTTCTAAAATGTGATGTAAACCACATGCCGATATATATTATATTATCAATATCCCAATCTTGATAATCATTAGTCGTGGCTATTTTAAGAGTAATGTTTTACCAATAACATCTCACCATATCAATGACAACATTAACTCTACAAGAATATTTATATGAATAATCACAAATAATTAAAATAATAATTCAATAAATACAGTGTATATATTACGATATATGTAATAATTGTGATCAAATATAATGTTTTTAAATCTGATTGTCTTTAGAACATTCATACTTTCAATGGCGTACCACAAGCCAAAATGAGAATTACGATTAAGGTTAATTCCCTTTTTTTGGATTTCATAATTATAATTTGATTTTTCTATTTCATGTTTCTCCGAAAAACCAGTGCTAAGAAAAGAAAAAGAAAGAAAAGAAATGAATAAAAAAGATCACAGTGCGCAAGTTACTATTATTACATGGTTAAAATAACATGCCACGTCCATTTACTTTTCCCAGCATAATAATCAGCAATCACTTTTGCAAATGCTGGCCTTTTTCTTTTTAGCACAGTGTGCTATATGTACGTGGTTTTACATAAATATGACTTGAAGTGTCTAAATCACTTCTTTTTTTAGCTTTTGCTTTTGAGTTCTTCATCTATATATTAATAGATATATATCTATAAAGTAATTTGCAATGCATATTTTCAGCTTTAATCACGTTTCTTCAGGGTTACACTGGAAATTGAAAAATAAAAATAAAAAAGCAGGTCCAAATCTCATTTTAAATTGGATGAATGAGTCGTGTATAATTATGACATTGTCTTGTACAATGTGACATTCACACAAGACAAAACTGTACGATGTTTAGTCAAAGTTACTGCTTTTGAAGTTTTAAAGCTCTAACTACAAATGAGCATCTTCATACTTCTTTTTCTATATCACATCAAACAACAACAAAAAAGAAAACATCAAATCAATAAACCCTTTATCCGGTGATCATGAGCTCGTGTGAAAATGCATTTGTCGATCAAATCCACTTATCCGAAGTTGTCGGTACGCATGATCCAGATGACCGTCACCTCGATTCCGAGATGCTGCTAAACCTACTGCAGGCCACTAATTTCTGTTTTATTACAGACAATGTAATTAATTGTGATGAATCTTATTATAAACTTTAATTAGCTGTTATTATTCTTTGATGTAACAGTGCTTACAGTGTTAAGTTGTTATGTCTTGTTTCAGGTTCTTGATGCAAATCCTGATGAAATTGCTATCAGTGACATTGATTTTACTGGTTCAAAAGAGCCAATCTCACTCATTATTTACAAGATCTCAAGTGAGGTAAATGATATATACCCTGTACAATTAAACATTATCTCTTTGAAATTACACATAATTATTTAGGACTAATTACAACGACTACCCTTGATGTTTATTTTAATTATAAAAAACTCCAGTTATTTATTCATAATTACAAATACCCCTCTCTAAAGGATGCAATTTATAAAATAGATTGAAATATATTGGGATATTAGTAAATTTGAAAAAATACTATTTCTTTCTTCTTGCAGTATTTGTAATTTTGAAAGATGACTGGAGTTTTTTGTAATTAGGTTAAACTTCAGGGGTAGTTTTTGTAATAAAAAAACTCCAGTTATCTTTCAAATTTACAAATACCCCCCTCTGAAAGGTGCAATTTTAAAATAGAAACGAATATTTTGGGATATTTGCAAATTAGAAAAAAAAAAGATTATATGTGATTGACTTTATTGCAAGTCTAACAATGAACCCAATAATCACAGATACTTGTCCAATGCTTTGAGGATGAAAATTTGCACAGAAAAACATTATTCTTACTCGAAACGCTTAGCCATTACAAATGGGACGCGAAAGCGGTTTTAGCTCTAGCATCTTTCACGCGCATCTTCGGACTATTTCAGCTCGTCTCGCAGAAACAGTCTGACAATGCATTGGCCGTCTCGCTGGCCAACGTAAAACGGCTCCCCATGGCAATGACTAGCAAATTAAAGCCGAAATTTAAGGCCTTGAATTTGTTGGTTAACACTATGGTGAAGCTGACAAAATATATAATTAGGTTTGAAGGCATCCTTATGCATCATGAGCTTGTAGATGATAATAAGGATATGGATATTACAAAGTCGATGATTTATACGGCGACGTATTGGATCGTTAGAAGCGTATTGGTTTGCTCATTGGAGGTTTCAGATTTGAGAAACTTGAGACTTGAGCAAGTGCATGTTCTTTCCCTTCATCCACCAACCTCTTTTTTTCTTCTTTTCTGTTAGGTTATTTTCAAAATTACCCCCCAATGTTTAACTTAATTACAAAAATACCCCGATTATTCTTTTTGAAAATTACAAATACCCCACTGATATTAGCTTCTGTTTTACAAACAGTTTTTGTAATTTTGAAAAATGGGCGGGCTTTTTTGTATTTAAGCAAAACCTCAGGGGTACACTTGTAATTTAATTAATCTTGTTGCTGAGTTAAGTAACATGCATAAACTTTGTCCTCAGGAATCCAAATAGAACGGTTATTACAACATGGGGGATTTATAGTTTAGGAACTAAGTTGAACAGTTTGTGCCAAGAACTCGGCGAATATGTCGATAAATGCCAAGGGCAGATAGGTAATTTTTGATTTTCTATAACAATGTAAACTGTGAGAAATCTTTATAATTAGTTTGAAAATAATAATTTAAAATTGATTTCAGAGACAAGGTTGTATGACAAGTTGCTTCATATGTTTAAGGAGAATAAAGATGACAACCAGCTAGCACTAAGGACTTTATTTGCTTCTCAGAATAAATTCCCTTTTAAGAATGCCTCTTCAGGAGAGAAGGTCAGTTACTTCTTGCATCTAAGCACTACAAAATGAGTTTATTACATTTTCACTATTTTATAGCATTCTACTTTGTTGGATGAACCTGTACTATATATTCGCGATTTTACACTTTTACCATATAAAGTGTTTTTGGTTACACTATAAAGTATGTAATTTTCGCACTATACCCTATATGGACAATTCTACCCTAACTTATTGTTTTGTATATTGGGTTTGATCTTTGCTAAACATTTTTTTTTCCTTTTTCGATATTTCAAAATAATTACCTATTTCAAACTATAGTCATGTTTGTCTAAAACAGTGTGGCATTGAAGAGCTGAGAAATAAGGTTGTGATACTCTTGATCTCAAAGCCAGAGCTTTTCCCAATGGACAAGATGTTTTTTCTATTACAACAAACATGTTATCACCCAAATCATACAGATACCGAAGAACACTACGCAATAATTTGGGTCCCAATTCAAAGTTCGCGCGAATGGACTCATGCTGACAAGGCAACATTCGAGCTCGTCTCAAATTCATTGCCGTGGTTTTCCATCCGAACACCATGGTCATTAAACTCGACAATAATAAACTATATCAAACACGAATGGGACTTCGGAAATGATCCCATAATGGTCGTTTTGGACGAAAACAGCGTCGTTACGAACTCGGACGCGATGGATATGGTGTGGATTTGGGGGCCCACAGCATTTCCTTTTTCAGCTTCAAGAGAAAATGAGCTGTGGGGAGAGGCAAACTGGGACCTACACCTCATCATCAATGGAATCAGCGCTTTATCATCTCATTGGGTAAGAATCTTGTGTACTCAAATGTCATCTTTGTTCAAGAATAGGGGTTGATTATTAAATAATTACAAAACTACCCATCATGTTCAGCTTAATTACAAAAATGCCCAATCTCGATCAATCGTTATACAGTGCACCTTGAGCATGATGCAATACATCACTTAAAACTACTAGATACATCACGTACAAGATAACATCATGTTAAAAGATAAATATACATTATGTATAGACACATCAATTAATAAATATAGACACATCTTATAATAACTAAAAATACATTAGCCTGATGCAACATATAATTTGCGAATCTTGATGGTGCAATTTGCAAAATAGAAAGATTTCTGGATTTTTTATATTATTCCTTTTTTTTTTTGGGTTGTTTTTGTAAGTAACCCTTGTGAAAAAAATACCCTTGGATTTTAGACTAATTAAAAAAGGAAAAGAGAAAATAATAGTTGTCTTTGAAAAATATGAATACCTATTTAATTGTTATATATTTTACAAATTACACACTGATAACGAGATATTTAATGTAATTTGTAATTGATAATTACAACACTCATGTTGAATGTGCAAATTGCCAAATAAAACAATTATCAAGGAGGTATTGTAATTTTGATTTTTTTTTTTTTTTTGTAATTATAATTTGAAAGATAACTGGTCTTTTTTGTAATTAAATTGAATTAAATGTCAGGGTACTTTTTTTCTTTTTTGTTTTATTTAACTATGTCAATCATATTTGTTACCATATTGATTTATTTATTTTTAGGTGGAGGAAGGGCAAAACCTCTGCATTTTTGGAAGTGACAATTTAGAATGGATTAGAGAAATTAATGCCACAATCAAGAAAATAAACAGTGTTGGCATTCAGCTTGAAGTGGTATATGTTGGCTGCAAAAACCCTAGTGAAAAAAATGTGAGGACCATTATAGACATCATTGATCAGGAAAAATTATGCAGTTCCCTAACTCTCAACAAGGTAAATTTATTTTGGTTTCGGCTCGAGACGATAAAAAAATCGATCGACCGCCAGGATCCAATATCGGCTCGTTTTTATAAAATTGCAGCAGAGGTTTCAGAATTGCTAGAATTAAACAGCAATGAAAGTTGGGCTGTGATTGGCGGTGGGTCGTCGACCGATGTTATAAAAATCGATCAAGAAAAAATGAAGGAGTTTATTGATCTTTTCCCTTTGTGGAGTAAAAATGTGGCAAAAATGGGTTTAGTGGGTGGGATTAGAAGTGCCTTTGAAGCTCAAAATTTTAGTGATGAAAAATATTGCCATCACAATGAGATGATACCATTTGAAGAAGGGTTGATTGAGGATACAATGGTTTGTGGTTCATGCAAACGCCATGTTGACAAGTTTGTTCTTTACAAGTGTGATGAATAAAATAAGTGTCTATTTTTTTATTTTTTTTTATGATTGTATTATTTATTGAGGGAAATAAAACATTTTGTCTTTTGTCTTCGAAAAATGTTTTCATATTTTCAGAACAGCGCTGAAGAAATAAACTTAGAATAACAAGTGAGAAAGACAATTAGAATTGAAATTTGCATATTCATAAAACTGGACTAATTGGATAATTAAACATTAATATTTACCACTAAATTAGAATTGAAACATTAATATATATATATATATACCAGAATACAAATACTATGTCATAAAGACTGGAAACTTTACAGTGTCAGCTGCTTAGGATTTGGAAGTAATAATTTATCAGAAGAGAATTTGCTTTATATGGGACTCCACTTTAACAGCTCAGACCTTTTGGACTCATTAAAAAAACCCATTACCAAGTAAGGAAGCATTTGCATAAGGCAAACACAAAGAGATGTCCAAAGTTTGTCATTCTTTGCTGATGCAAGACTGATGACATCATAAACACTAAATTAAACAATTTGAAATTAATGTGAATTCTTAATAATATTTTGAACAGAACCAAGACAAAGAACAATTAATTAAAACGAAGTACAATATTTACTAACAATTCCTTTATATATAGTAAATTTATAATTAATCTTTCAAAAAATCATATAAAACATAACTCAATTGTTGCTTGTTTTTCATGAATGATGTATATCACCATCAACTCTATTGATTTTTCTAATTCTATATATGAATTGAGTTTTTTATATCTACATCATGCTCAAACACAAGACTATTCATAATGATGTTTTTTTTAACTGTTACTAAAGGGACTTAATTAGCAAATAAAGATTCATAGGAACTAAATTCCAAACCCTCCAACTGACACAAGTCCACAATTGAAGCAAAGAACAAGATTCAAAAACTTTATTCTATCCAAATTTTGTCTCTCTCTCAGTCTGTTTCTTTTACCCACACTGATTACCTATATAAACCTTCAAAACACCACCAAATTATGAACACAAGCAATTAAACTCAATTCCACTCCATAACAAAAACCATTCCTACACTTTCACCTAAACAATGTCAAACCTAGTGCCAGCAATCAAGCCTCGATCTTCGACCCACGAAAGGGGATCACTAGCACCGGCTAGAGCTCCCGTTTCGGCAGGAGCCCACAATTTCGCCACCGAGCACAACTCGAAACCTAGCCATCACGAGCCCGATCACACCACCACCACCACCACCACCACGACCGATCCCCACCGGACGGCCACACATGTGGTGCCGGCCCGTAGGGCCCGGGACCGCGGCGTCTTTTCCTCGGACGATAATGCCCTCACCAAGCAAGTTGTGGCCACCCACGTTCCGGACATGGAGGATCTTGACGTGAGGCCGATTCTCGCAGTTATCGAGGATATCATGCGCCTTTCTGGGCCTCGTGACATTACTACTGTGGTATGTTTGTCCCCTCTGGTGGGGCCAACCGCCCCCCATGCTAAAATTTCTGCATCCGCCTCTGCTCGTTTAATATACGTATTATATATTATTTTTCTTCAAATGCATGCAGGGGGAACATACTACGCCGCATGGGGCACATGCTGGGGCCCATGCGCACACGCCGGACGATAGGGCCTTACACACTTCTCACCGGCCGTCGGATGATAAGGCGGCTTTGCACACCTCTCACCGGCGGTCGGATGATAAGGCGGCTTTCCACACTTCTCATCTGGTGGCTTTTGATCCCGATGCGGAGATCGTCAAAATATTGGCATATTCCATCAACAAGATTTCATCTGAGGTATGTGATCGACATTTTTCGTTTCTATGTTTAGGCCGTGTCTAATGATTTTGAGACTTAGGAGAAGTTTTAGTAAGGACTTTGACTAAGAGCTGTCAGTTTAAGCCCAGCCCGACTCTCTGACGGGCCTTAGACTGTGATTTAGCAGGCCAGAAAGGAACCATGTATTTTTTATTTGGCTCGGTCCATTAGGCTCACTGGACATCTCATCCCGGTCGACCCGACTTCAAATACACTATTATTTGAACCATGGATTGGGTTTGAGCCTTCAAAATTGCGAACCAAAGGGATTTCGGCCTGGCCCAAGACCGTTTGACAGATTTAGACTTAGTTATTAGTGAATCAATAGACATAATCCTCATTTTAATTTTCATGAGTTATGTTATCTTTATCAACGGCTACATATGCTCTGATGAGATCTCTTTGCTAATAAAAGGTGAAAAAAAGAGAGAGAGAGAACTTTCCATTTTCGCGCCAAACATTTTATATTTATAATTTTCAAAATTTAAGCTAAATAATTAGACTACATTTCACTCACTTTATCCATGTTTAGAGCTGTCAAAACAAACACTGGCCCGGCCCGAACTTTTCCGGGCTGTTATTTTCGAAGCTCGTTTTCAGCACATAATGGTACAAAATTAGTAATGTGTCAGGCTGCCCAGGCCCAAAAAACCTTTCGGGCCGGGCCAAGAATTGCCAGCTCTATCCATTTTACACTACGAATTAAACTACGAACACATGACAGATAATCTGCAAATGCTCGGGCGGAGGAGAAACCCACTCGGTCACCATGGACCTCCTCAAATCGCTCTCGAACTACTCGTGGGACGCCAAGATCGTGATCGTCTTTGCCGCCTTCGCCATCAACTACGGCGAGTTCTGGCTGGTCGAGCAGCTCCAGATGACCAACCCTCTGGCCAAGAACATCGCTGCCCTCAAGGACCTCCCGGCCATCATGGACCACGCCGGCGACCTCAAGAAGCGGTTCGAGGCCGTCCTCGGCCTCCTGACCCAAGTCCTCAAGGTGACCCACTGCATTATAGAGTTCAAGGAGCTCCCGTCTCTGTACATCAGCCGCGAGTCGCCTGAGATCACGGCGGCCACGGCTCATATCCCGATGGCCGTTTATTGGATCATGAGGAGCCTTCTTGTCTGTGCATCCACACTCCTGAGCCTCATTGGCAGTGGTCATGAGTATGTTTTTATTCATTCTGCTCTTAATTATTTTTTATTATTTGAAGACATGTGACTGTTGTGAATTTTGCTATTGATCAGATATATGTCCTCAACATCTGAGTCGTGGGAGATATTAAATATGGCCCATAAGCTCTCAGTCATATTCGAGCACTTGCAGAATCAATTAAGGACGTGTAAGGACTTAATTGGTAAGTCACAAACTACTAGCTTTTATAAAAAATTGGAGATTGAATATAACATTATCATTATTAATTATTAATTATTATTATTACTTTTATTTTATTTTTCAGATAGGGAGAAGGCAGAAGGTGCATACCTTGCATTCACGAAACTTATGGAGTCGGCTCATATCGACAACATGAAAGTACTTAAGGCCATGATTAAGTCCCGGGAAGATCAACGGCCACTCTTCGATGGCTCAAAGAAACAAAATGTCGGTTCTTCGTTTTTACTGTTTCCAAACGTCAACTTCTACTTCTGATTCTGCATAACATTACTATTACACGCAAATAAAACACTTTTACAACTTATTTTATTCGGTGTTTTCGATTCTGCTACAATAAATCACTTCCTCTCAAAACAGGAACAAATCGAGTCTCTGAGGCTGAAATACGTGCTACTCCTTATTTCTGACCTCACGCTTCCTCAAGAAGAGCTACACATTCTCCACTCGATCTACAGCCAACACCCGATGAGGCACGAGTACGAGGTGCTCTGGCTCCCGGTCCTCGACCCGAAGGTCCCCTTGACACCATTGCAGGAAACCGAATTCTACGACCTGCGTAACAACATGCCGTGGCATTCGGTCGACCACCCTTCGCTGGTCGAGCCGGTCGCCATAAGGTACATCCGGGAGGTGTGGAACTTCGTCCACACGCCGATGCTCGTCGTCCTGGACCCGCAGGGTAAGCCGGCGAACCTCGATGCGTTGCCGATGATGTGGATTTGGGGAACGTCGGCTTTCCCGTTCACGAGGACCCGGGAAGGGGCTCTGTGGTCGGAGAGCACGTGGAATATTGATCTGCTGGCTGACGCGATCGACCCGCGTTTTTCGGAGTGGGTATGTTTACTAAATTGTTGTCACATTCTCTAGCTATATTTTAAGCCCGGCCCGAGAAAACGGGCCCGTTAAGCTGGGTCGGCCCGGGCTTGTGCCGAGTGAATTCGGCCCGGCCCGAATTTTTTATTGCTCGAAAAATGAAATGTACCAAATAAATTATGTCTGGGCAGATTCGTGACAACAAGGTAATCTGCCTGTACGGAGGAGAGGACATCGAATGGATCCGGCGGTTCACCCTGTCGGCCCAAGCGGCGGCCAACGGCTTACAGGTCCCACTTGAGATGCTCTACGTGGGCAAACGCTACCCCAAGGAGAAGGTCCGGCGGTGCCACGAGGTGATCAACCGGGAGAAGCTGAGCCACATATTTTCGGTGGATTACTATGACTACGTCTGGTTTTTCTGGGTCCGGCTCTGGAGCATGTGGAACTCCAAGAAGCAAATCGGGGCCACCGTCGAAAACGACCACATCATGCAGGAGATCATGGATATCCTCGCCTACGACAGCAGCGAGCACGGCTGGGCGGTTTTCAGCAGGGGCAATTTCGAGATCACCAAAGGCAATGGCGAAAAGGTACGTAATTATATATATATACTAAAGTAAAGGGCGCGAAGAGTTTTTAAAATGTTTTTTGACTTCCGAAAGGGGTAAAAGGGTATTTTCGTAATTAACCTAAATGAACAAGCTATTCAATGAATTTTGGTTCCTTCTCTTATGACAGATAATGCCTGTTTTGGAGAGTTATAATGATTGGGGATACAAGGTGGATCATCCGGACAAGTTCGTCCCTGTGCTGGACGAACAGTTCCGAGGATACCAACCGGAGCATCATTGCAACCGCCTGATCCTGCCGGGCCAGGCGGGTTATATCCCGGAGCAGGTGGTTTGCTCCGAGTGTGGGAAGGTTATGGACAAGTATGTTATGTATCGTTGTTGCACCGATTGATCGATCGAGCGATCGATGATGGGACATTTGTTATGTGTTTATGTTATTATTTTCTTGCAGGAGATCATTGTGTACGAATTTGAATATTGTGCTATTATATGTGGTATTTGAGAAGAAAATAAATTTCCGTATGTATTTTGAGTGTGTTTTTTGGGTGCTTTTTGCTTATCTTGTTTCATAGACTGTATTTGGGATGGGTTGTATTGTAATGATTACTATTCATCAATAAAGAGCTTAATTTGTTTTTTTTATGTATTTATTGACTTCTTGCTACCGTACATCACAATTTGGGCCATGAAATTATCACTGAGATGTTTGAACTTTAGTCGAGATTTATAAATTATAAATAAATCAAATCGAGTTAGAAAGACCTTTCAATTAACTCTGCTGTGCAAAATAAATAAATAAATAAATAAATAATAAGAAGAAGAAGAAGAAGTTAATTAGATAATTGGGTTACCAATGCAAGCGGTAGGAGAGGAGTACCATCAATTTAATTCTATGTTCACAAACTAATTGCATGATCAAATGCATATAATATACTTTCACTTTTCCAATTTTGTTTCTTTTGACAACTTGTTGGGATTTATATCAACATTTAGTATAATAATAATATGTGATAGGCCCAGAATTGAAGTTTGTTGCTTGTAAGATTCAAAAATTCAAAAGAATTCATGAGCAAATGAAAAGGGCGTTGGGTGGGTGAGATGAGGTGTCTTGTCCAAAGACTGGCCAATCTTTGAGGAGAATAGCAAGCATCAGATTGGTTGCTTTTGGCTGTTTTCATTGTCCTAACTCAAGAATACATTATAATATTATTGCTAATTATTTATTACATTGATGTGAGTCATATAAAATATTATTGCTTTCTCATCCAGCACCAACATTTTCTCTTGTGCATGAGCAAGTTGACAAGTTGGTCATGCAGCTATATTATTATTATTATATTATTAATACAAACACAAACCCTAAAATATTGTCTCCAAATTTTGATTGTATATATGGCGTATGGAAATTAAATTAGGAATCACATAGCTCAATTAATAATATCAATTGATCTAAAAAAAATTTAAAGGTTGCATCATCTTTTATTTCATATTCCACTTTATTTGATGATTGACGAAAGTGATTATGTTTAAAAGCCAATCACGTGTAAATACATAACAATTGTTATAATTCAAATAGTGAAATAAGAAATGAAATACACAAAGTACTTGCAATTGCTTCTTGCGGATGTTATGATCGTAATGAACATAATGTATTAAATTAAATACTTTTCTGTACTATATATTATGATAATATCTTAGAAAATGACTACGGTACCTTCACGGTACCATACCCTCACCCCCTCCTGCATTTACAAGCGTTGATTTCTTTATATTAAAAACCTAAATTTATATTCTCATTCATCTGATGGTTCCTATTGATCGAAAAATGGTGCCGTGAAGGCACCATAGAAGTTCCCAATATCTTAATACTACGTCTAACTGCTAGGAATAATATAACTACTTAATGTTTTTCTTTATAATATACTATGAGAACTGCCAATAAGATTTCATGCATACGTGGAATACGTATTGATTATTTAACAAAATCTTTTGAGGATCTAATTTGACATTTTAAATATTAATTAGTGCTGGTCTAACCTTATTTATTACTTGACAAAAATCATGAAAGTCTTCTACGAGAACAATATATTCACATGTGGATGACAAAAACTTTAATTACATGTTGGACTTAGGGTACTACCTCATGCCCTACTTATTATATATATATATATATATATATATATATATATAAAGATCAGTGAATATTTTTAGTTTATATATACATCTTTTATTAATAATTTTAAAATCTTCATTCTAATTGTAGTTGACAAACTAATTTTTCTTATACCTTTAAAGGAATGATCAGTTTCTTAGCCACTTCTGAATTTAATTGTTCTTCATTAATTTTACATTTACTTTTATTTTCTTAAGAAAACAACCTTAATGTTGAGAATCAATCTCACAGCATGTGAAAGAGGCTAAGACTCATATTTAGTCAAAATGTCAAATGGGTCTCTGATCATGTTTATTTCTTTTTCCCAAAAAAAAAAACACTCAAAGAAAAAAAAAAAAAAAAGACGACTTTAGGTATTGGTACTCCTAATATTATGCATTATGCGTAATTAGTACACAAGTAAAATACAGAAATAATAAAATAAAAAATCAAGAGAATGAAATAAAATGATCACTTGTAAATATTGGAAGTTTCAAGTTTTAATTAATGCAAAGGTTCTGACAATATTTTCTGGCCAATTATAAACCGATGTTTATGTGTGCTTTTGAAAATGTTATTTGTATATATATACAATAGTTTCTAAGTCAACCTTTTTTATCAACAATCAGAATTTATGTCGGTTCTTCCTATAAAATTAATCAAGTGTTTTTTCTTCTAAAGCAATAAATGAACTAGCATGTTATACAAAAACGACATTATATGTTTTGCAGATTAATGGGATTCACAAATTATTCTAAACAATTTTGTTGACTAATTTGCAGAAACTTCCAGATATCAGCCAAAAACAATTTAAATAGCTACTATAAACGTTCAATAATTTAAATTTGTTTTAATATTTTGGCAGATGAAGTGATTGAAATGGTGACCACAATACATTCCCCCATAACTTAAAAATATATAATAAGAAAAATATATAGTAGTAATAATAAAATAAAATTACTTCAGATTCAACTTGCCAAGTTGCAAAAGGGAAAAGGTAAAATGGACTCATTAATTCTTTATTATATTTATTTATCACTTTTCTTTTTTGCTGGTTTCTTTAAAAGCATGCAAATATATATGTATTTACCTTTTATTGCCACCATACTTGTAAAAAGTTGTAGCATGGGGTACCTTAAAAACTGCCAAAAACAACATCCTTATTTTCTGATAATTCTAGCTAATCCAATATTTTCTCTTTTCTGTCACCATCAATTCGTTACTTGAGATTTTTAGACAGTTTTAGAGACAAACACGACCTATGCCTTTGAATATTGAAACCTTACCCTGTCTTTATGTTCTTTTTTTCGGGCAATTTGTCGTGAATAATTTTGTGCCCGACAGCTATACAACCCACTTGTAGTTTGCATTATGGTCCCTCTGTTAAATTCCCAATTTTGACTTTAAAATGGATATAATATAATTTATATATGTTGGAAATTATTGTAATCCAAATTATCACACACACGCATGACTGTGTACGTAATTAATCAACAGGTTCATTATATTAATGCGCAATTAAATTGTTGATTACTGTATATAGTAAAGCTATTGTTTATTTAATTCAACATGTACGGAATTAGGTTAAAAACCTGACCTATATACAAAAATCAATGTTTCGGGTGAATTCGAATTAGTTCAATTCATTCTTTTGCTCGATTTAATGTTTGTTTTTTTTTTACTTCAGTTCTTCAAAATTAGCTTAAATCCATACAAGTAGCCAGAACAATTCAAACAGAAAAGGAGTGTCTATTACGATTATATATTCAAATAAATTAGTAGGATCACTTTATTCAGGTTAAGTCACTAAATTAACAGATTAATTAGTAGGATCATAACATTGCCTTAAAAAGGCAAAATAAAAAATCAGGTACTTATAAAAAGCTTGTATTTGTCCTCATGTTTTCGTTTCACGTCTAGATTTGTATAAACATTTTAGAATATGATTAAAAAGAAATTAGACTACGAAAAAGGTTGCTTGGTACATACATGCATATGAGACATATTATACTTGATCTAGTAATCCCAAAATTTCTCTGTTTTAATTCTTTTATTATTATTATTATATTTATTTTAATTAACTTTACCGAAATTAATCTCAAACTCAAAGTTTATCACGTGCAACCTCGTTTGATAATTTGGCGTTTAATGTTAGCACCACTTGGATAGTTGGATTTGACGAATTCACATTACTAACTGGCTTGTCTAATTAGTAATTATTGATCATCACATGTAATGTGATGATATTTATATTAGGTGGAGTGGAAATCAATATTTATAATTATGTGCCATCTATACCACTAGTTAAAATGTAATATGTAGTGGATATAGAATTGAATCAGAACGTGAAAAATTATTTAAATTTATATTTTTTCATTGTCATATAATCCAAATTAATATCAATATCAAAATTACATTTACATATATAATCAGACGAGGATTAAATAATTACTTGAGAATTGAGTTTAAACATGCATACAATCAAATGAAAAAAATGATTATTTTTACTAATGAATTTATTTCTTTTCCAATATATGCGCCAAATTTTACAGCTACCCGTCTATCAAGATTCTCTATTTATACAATAACACGATGACAAAGTCCAAGAGTTAATTTGTCTTCTTCATCATGACTACATATTTTAACTGGAGAATTTGCCAAGTTGTGCATATATATATATATCAAACTATGGAGTATATGTGTATTGAAATGAAATATATATGATCATATATGGGCAAGCCACTTCACATTCTCGTGCGTCGTGTGTAAAATTACAAGCCACAACTTTGAAGTGAGTCATTTCACAAATAAAATGTGGCCAAATAAGAGCAAAACATAGAAACATAAAAATATTAAATATTTCGTGTTCTTGGTAATATGAAATCTTTAAATAATTGAAAAATGAGACTCTTCACGTATACTAATTGAATGCTAATAAATTGAATTTCATATGTACAATTTTGTATATCATTTATAAATGAGAAATATTGAATAAATATTTAACAAAAACAATGAATCAATTATGGAGTATATGAAATATTGAAAAGTTAGATTTTATATACATATGAAGCGTAACAAACACTCACTATTAAACCCACAAAATATGGGGTTTGCGTTTTGCGTAATCAAATCACACAACATTGATTAATCACTAAATCAAATCTAATTAGCTCAAAAATCCTCAAACCCATAGTATCTAATTAAAATTCAAGATATTAATTATTATTTCAATCATAACCCTTCAAACTTGCCACCTCAACTTGCCACACCCTAATCTCCCCATCAAAGCTCCCACTAAACACCTTCACGCCGCCGCCGCCGTCCTCCGACGCCAGCGACCTCACCGGCGCCCGATGCCCATCCAACACCGCCAAACAACAAAACCTCCCATCAAACCCGCGCCTCCAGATCCTGACCGTCCGATCGCCCGACCCGCTCATCAGCAAATCCCGGACGTTGATCAAACACAGAATAGCCTTTGCATGACCCCTCAACGCCCCCGTAACCGCCATGTGATTCGCGCTGTCCTCTTTTTCCCACACCAGAATGGATCGGTCGCACGACCCGGAAAATAAAACCGACCCGTCAACGCTCAGCGCCAGCGCATTGACCGCGGATTTGTGTTTTTCCAGCGTGGCGACCAGCCCGTATTTCCCCCCTTCCCTTTTCCAGGCCTTAATCCGCGTATCCGCCGAGCCCGTGTATACTAATCCGTCCTTCGATACCGCGACACAATTGATCGCGTCCTCGTGGGCTTTGTTAATCGATTCCAGGCACCGCAGATTATCCCGGGCCCGCCAGATTTTGATGCTTTTATCCCACGATATCGAGACCACGAGGTTATTTTCGTCTTTTTGACAGGCCGCGAGCCCCGAAACGACGTCGTAATGCTGAATCCAGAGTTTCTTCCTGTGCCGCCGGACTTTGACGTAATTCTGAGGCAAAATGAATCTTCTCGCGCGGTCTTCGAGGGTGGGTAAAACGGCGATGAGCTTATGATTATTATTATCGCTTAATTTCCAAACGCGGATTTTACAGTCCTGGTGGCCGGTGAAGATTCTGCCGCCACGGAAGGCGATGGACTTGACGGCGCCGGCGGAGGCGTTGTCGACGGTGAGCGTGTCGAATTGGGAGTTGTTATTGGTCCGGTAGACGTTGACAACGTTCCCTGAGGCGACGTACAGGAGATTATCGTGGACGGCGATGAAATTGATGTGGGCGGAGTGGCTGGGGTTGAAGGAGGTGAGGAAAACGGCGGTGGCGGGGGTGTGTGCGGCGTCGTTTTGAGGGGAGAGTGTGAGTTTCTGGAGGGATGGGACTGAGGGGAGGGTTAGGAGAGAGAGACTGGTTTGGATGCTGGTTGAGGAGGAGTTTGTTTGGGAATATTCTGATGAGAAGATGCTGGTTGGTGGCGGGGAGTGTGGTCCGGTCGGAGAGGGGGCGGCGGAGTCGGCGGAGGTGGCGATGGAGGAGGAGCGTGTTGGTAGGCAGGATCGGAGCCTCATTGGCGCCTGGTAGAGAGAGAAAGTGAGAGTGGAAATGGAATGAATACAAGTGGGTTTGCTCTGGGAGAGAAGAATGGTTATTTATAAATCCATATGATGGAAAGAGTGTTTTTTATATTTATATTTTATTTATTTCAATAGTTAAATTATTGTATATTAATTTAATATGTATTATTTTATATTAGTTATATATATCTCCCTATATATTAATGTATAATTCTCATATCCTATTTGTGTATTTTTAACGCTGTGTTAGCTTCGAAAAAAATTATGGTGATTCGTTGTTATTGAACCTAATTCTACCTAATTTAATATTTTCTATTTATATATTTTTACATAATTTAAATTTTTTCTACTATTATATTTTTCTAATTTAATATTTTTCTTTTATTATATGTTACTTAATTCAATCTATTCTTTATAATATTTTGTCTGATTTAATATCTTATTTTTATTCTACTAATATAAAAAATTAAATAAGTCATATTTAATTAAGAAAATCTATATAATTTGAATTAATTTTTTTTATAATAAAGGTTGAAATAATTTTATTTTTAGAATTTTAAATATTCTATTAAAAAAATATGAGTTATATAAAGTTATTACAAAAGAAAAATAAATATAAAATATATAAATTTAAATTTAAAGATCTAATCCTACATTACAAAAAAATTGTCGTATGCTGACGGGCTAAAAGCCGTCAACATATGCTTTCGGACGCTGACGGGCAAAGGCCGTCAGCGATCAACCCGTCACATACCCATCACCAAGTCGTTAGCAAATTAATTTGGCGATGAGTTTGTTGTTGGGGCGTTGACGGGCCTGTTTGCTGACGGGTCTGCGCCCGTCAGCGTAATTAAAAAAATAAATAATAATAATGCTGACGGGTCCCCATCCGTCGGCATTATATATATATATATATATATATATATATATGATTAGTTTCAAATAAAAATTATGTCCTTATATGTGAACCTATGGTCAATTATGAATCTTAGATCTAATTAAATGGATGAATCAGATTTTTTTTTTTTGTGTATTTCCTTATTTGATTAAAAGTATTAGGATTGTATAATAAAAGTACTGCTGGTGTATGTAACTAAAATATCAATAAAGCACTTTTATTGTATAATAAAAGCACCGTTATAATATAATAAAAGTACTAGTTCGCATGTTGCTGGTGTATATAACTAAAATATCAATAAAGCACTTTTATTGTATAATAAAAGCACCGTTGTAATATAATAAAAGTACTAGTTCGCATGTTCGTATATAATGACATGGTTTTCATTTGAACTCACCCATATATATATATATGTTGACGGGCCTGTGTCGTCAACATTTTTGGGATAAAATCAGAATCCTATCTTAGAAAACAGAAACAGACGGAGAGAAAGAAAAAAAGAAACCCTAGCCCGCCCCATCACCGTCGAAGGTCCATCGTTGCCACCAGCCCCAGCCCGTCGCCGTTCAGCCCAACCCCAGCCCCGCCGCCCTTCGTAGCCAGCCGCCGCCAAGGTCCATATTTTGTCTATTTTTAGAATAAAAAATTGAATTATTTTTTGAATTAAGATTTATAATTTTCGAAAATAATTATATAATTGGTGTATAAATTAGGTATTAATATATAATTGGGGTGTAATTTAGGGGCGTTTTATAATTAGGATTTAATTTATGTATTATTGTATAATTAGAATTGATTTTAGGGATAGATATATAATTAGGGTTTAATTTCGAGATAATTATATAATTAGGATTTAGTTTAGGGATAATTATATAATTAGGATTTAATTTAGGAATAATTATATAATTAGGGTTTAATTAGGGGTATTTATATAATTAAGATTTAATTTAGGGATGTTTATATAATTAGAGTTTAATTAGGGATTATTGTATAATTAGGGTATAATTTAGAAATTATTGTATATTTAGGGTTAATTTTAGGGATAAATATATAATTATAATATAATTAGGGATAAATATATAATTAGGGTTTAATTTAGGAATAAATATATATTTAGGGTTTAATTAAGGTTGGATCATGCAATTAGGGTTCGTTAGTGTTCATTAAGGGTTCAATTATGCAATTATTTTTTTAATGTTTATGCAATAGTGGGTTTTAAATGCCGGGGTGATCGATTATGTTAATTTAATGTATGTTATGGTTTGTTGTTATGGTTTAATTGTGATTGATTGTTGTTGTGATTGGTTTGCGAAGACGTCGGTGATGAGGTGGTGTACGACGCTTGCCGGGAGGTTTCGTCCCTCCAATAATGGATTTTTTTTTTAAATTTGATGGTGGTTTTAAAAAGTTTTAAAAAGTGCGTGGTGGGAGTTTTCAAATGCTGTGGTGATCGGCAAGTTAATATTTTAATTAATTTATATTTTATTTATGTGATTAATATATATGATATGTGATAAATATGTATGATGTGCTTGGTGAAAGTTACACGTGTAAATTTATAGATATGCCATTTACTTTAATTTACAGATTAGAAAACTCGCAGCGTATACTTTAATTTTTAAGTATGTTTGAAAAGACGTGATATTGAGAAACATCATGTGATTATCTTGCGTCGTTTACTAAGTTCTCAAACCCGACTTTGTACACTTCATATATCTTATCAGACCTCTAGTTATTTTTTTAATTTCAACTCATCGATAATTATTAGCCTCACTCAATTCCTTGATCGTTTTAACAGGATGAGCGAGCCTAGCAGACCTAGTACTGGTATAGCCAAGTACAGAGGAGGGTCTCGCAATGCAATTGGTCATGCACGTCGGCTCGTAAGTCATTTTAAAATATGTTTGTAAATTTAACTCGTAAGTAATTACTTATTTCATAAATAAAAAATAGTTGAAATATTGTATACTGCGCGATGATTTGGGTAGGGAACCAATGCATTCGAACTTTTCTTGACTATGCACCAGAGACCTGACGACTCTTTCACAGATACTCAGTCGCAACAGACTTTTGTAAGTATTTTCTTAGATGTAATTAATATAAATATATATCTTTCATTTCTAATCCTCGTAACGGTAAATAATACATCAATCAAAATATTGCAGGAGGAGTATCAGAGACGTCTGAAGGAGGCTCGTGCTTCATCACCGGATCCAACACGGTCTATCTACAGACCGTCGGAGTGAATAAGGGTCGGTGGTTTGGCACGGGATGTTTAGAATCTCTTTTCGCTTCGAAGGGTTACAGAGACGATACCTCATCTATTCCTGATAGCCGTGTCTCGCAGCTCCAAGCGCATATGGGGCTTTTTAAGAGACAAGTCGATGCGAGCGAGTGTGCACATTAGGAGCAGCTCCAGACCATGCGTGAGGAGTATAAACGTCAGATGCTACAAAACGAGGAGGCTCTCCATGACCAGGTGATGAGGGAAGTCTCCGCAACGATGACATTGCGATGTCGACGGCGGTCCTCTAATCCTCCTGCTGCTCTAGTTCCTGCTGCTGCTGATACGACGGCGGTTTAATTGATTTAGAAACGAAGAATATTTATAGTTGGTACTTTGTTTATATTTTATACATTATACGATAAAATTGTTAATTAATTATATTTTATTTTTAGTTATATATTTTTTTTTTCAGGAAATTCAAATTAGTTTTCGTATTGAATTATTGATATGTGAAATAAAAACAGATAAAAATTTCAATTAAAATAAAAAATAAAATTAAATTTGAAAATATTGACGAGTAAAGCCCGTCAGCAAACCCGTCAGTATTATTCGAATTTGTTGATGGTATGTGCCCGTCAGCATTTATTGACGGTGTTTTTTACCCGTCAGCATTTTCTGACGGGTCTCGGGTATATGGCGGGGGGATTCGCTGACGAGTCAAACTCATCAGTAAATGCTGACGGGTAAGTTAATACCGTCATTAAATCATTTACTGTCGCCAAAAATGCTGACGGGCGGTACCCGTCAGCATTTCACTGTTTTATTGTAGTGCTAATATAATGTATTGAGAACAACATTAAAAATATATATGAAAAACTATTAAGCCAAAAAAGAAGAAAAGTGTGAGAGAGAATAACAACCGAATAATAATAATAATAATAATAATAATAATATTAATATTAATAACTTTTACACCTAGAAAAATAAATATCAAATATATTCTAAATCTCTTTATCAAATATATCAAATATAATGCACTGAAAAACAAATTATTTATCTACATGAGAAAATTAACGTCTTGCGCAAAAAAANGATACATAAAATAATAATAATAAAAATAATAATAATACACATATTCACATGGCACCCGCGTGTGTTGTATGTCTTACATTTTTAGAAACTCGATTTTCTACGGGTTTCCTTTCAAGTTTAGGGTATTTACTATATTTTACAACTAATTACGTGACTTGCAGGTAAAAATACTTCAATATTATTTATGGTGAAGATCTTACTTTAATTATAACAAACAATGCTCCGTTTTGTGTGTAGAAATTATTTGTTTTGAAAAATAATATTTGTGTAATTAGAAAAATAATGTTACGGTTTTTGTGTAGCATTTTCAATATTATTCGTTTAATATTTTTAATGAGTGTTACTCTTTTTCAAATCGCGCATAATATGCGGGTGTTAAACTAGTGTGAGTGTGTGTGTGTGTGTGTGTACACACACACACACATCACCCCCTATATATTAATGCAAAATCTTCATAACCCAATTGTCTGCTTGGTATACGTCGTTTGACAAATAAAGAATGTTTCGTGTACTTCGCTTGGCAAATAAAGAATTCTGGTGATTCGATTGCTCATTGTTATCCGAGCCTAATATATACCTAATTTAATATTTTTTTTTAATTAATCTTGCCTAATTTAATATTTTATTTTCATTACATTTAGCCTAATTTAATATTTTTCTTTTATTATATTTTGCCTAATTTAATATTTTCCATTTTTTCTTCTAATATAAAATATATATAAGTCATATATAATTAGTAAAAAGATCTAAATTATTATTTTAATTAAAAGATAAATTACATATGGAATAATATTAGTTACAAAATAAATGTGATTATGAAAATAACTAAATAAGTTGTATTTATTATAAAAGTTGAAATAATATATTCTTAGAAACTTAAATATTCTATATGTAAGTTATGATTTGTTGCAATAATCTGAGTATGTAACTAAATATTAGTAATGAACTCAATCTATACATAAGAATATAAATTTATATAATAATTAATAAATATTTATTAGACAATGACACAATGCGACAAGGTTTGAGAATATGGCATTTTTTTAATTTTCAAAGTATGTAACTAACAATTATTAATGAAATTAATCTAAACATTAAAATATAAATTGAGTCAATAATAATTAATAAATATAGATTACACATGGGTTGAAAATGTGACATCTTTTGATAAGTATATATATAAAAAAATAATTAACGGATTTTTAACTTAAACATTAAAATATAAAATTATTTAATAATTATAACAATTAATAAATAGATTAAACATGTACAAGGCACGGGTTGAGAACACATCCTTTAAATTATTTATTTTAAATCTAAAACTTTATAATTGTCACAAATATCTTTCATATTTAGCTTTTTATAAATCTTGTATAATACACAAGGGATTAAAATAGTTCTAAATAATTCAAAAGCAATAATATTCAATTATTTCATAGAAGTACATATTAAAACAATTGCTCGTGCAACACACGAGGGTATCACCCTTATATATTAATGCAAAATCCTCATAACATATGTTGTTTCGTATGCTTCATTTGGAAAGTAAAAAATTATGGTGTTTCGACTGTTTATGTGTCATTCGAGCCTAATATCTACAAAAATTAACCGGTTCTGTCAAGCTAGCTATATGTTGTATATCTAACTAATTTAATATTATCTTCTCATTATATCTTTCATAATTTAATATTTCCATTTATTATATTCTTTCTAATTCAATATTTATATTTTATTTAATTAAATAATTTCCTTTTATTCGTCTAATATACAAATATAAATAAACCATATATAATTAATAGAAAAGATCTAAATCAATTATTTTAATTTAAAGACAAGTTACACATGAAATCATTGTAATTAAAAAAAAACTTTATTGTGAAAATAATTAAATAAGTTGTATTTACAATAAAAGTTAAAATAATTTTATTATTAGAATTTTAAATATTGTATATAAGTAAATTAAGAGTTATTTGCAATAATACAAGTATGTAACTAAATACTAGTAATGAATTAAGTCAAAATATAAAATTATATAATAATAATGATAATAATTATTAATTAATTAACATTGATTAGACCCCGGTACAATACGACATGGGTTGAGTGTATTTTATATTTTGAGTTTTTCAAAGTACGTAACTGATAATTATTAACGAGTTTAATCTAAATATTAAAATATAAAATAATTTAATAATAATAAATTAATTACTAGAGATTAAACACGGGTTTAGAATGTGATACCTTTTTAATTTTTATTTGTATGTAAATAAGATTATTAACGAGTTTAATCTAAATATTAAAATAAAAAATTTATTTAATAAATATAATAATTAGTAAATAAGTTAGAAATGCACGAGTTATAATATATCATTTAAATTTTTTATTTTGAATTAAAAATTTTATAATTATCACAAATATTTTTTTATACTTATCTTTTGCTAAATCGCGTGTAATACACGGGTGTTAAACTAATATATATATATATATATAACACTTTTTAGTGTGAAATCAATATTTTATAGTTAGAATTGACAATATTAAAAAAGAGAGAGATAGAGTGAATTCATGACACATAAAAATACTTTTCACATAGAAGTCTTAGGTGACATGTGAATTGATTCCATTCCATTTTCCAATTTTCATTGAGAAAAGTGATGGTTGAAAAGATATTAATTTTTGTGTGAAAAAATGAAAATACATGTTTGGTAAATTGTTGGGAAAAATTCATTTTTTTACATTATATTGGCCATTTTCAGAAAAAGTACGTGAAGTTGGCAAGCATCAAAGTACATCCACTAAATTGGCAAATTTATCAAATATGGTACATTTTTATCACAAATGCTGACGTGACAGGATTATTTAATTTATTATCATTTTCCATTTAATTTTAAATATTAAATGTTAGAAAAAAGTCAATTTTACCCTTCTCATTTAATTTTTTTTCCTTTATTTCTTTCTTCAATTTTCATATTTTTTTAAATTTTCCTCTCTTTTCATTTTTCTTTATCCCTTCTTATTTCTTATTTATTTTTTCATAATAATAATAATAATAATAATTAAATGAAAATTGAAGAAAGAAATAAAGGAAAAAAATTAAATGAGAAGGGTAAAATTAACTTTTTTCTACCATTTAATATTTAAAATTAAATGGAAAATGATAATAAATTAAATAATCATGCCACGTCAGCATTTGTGATAAAAATGTATCATATTTGATGAATTTGCCAACTTAGTGGATGTACTTTGATGCTGGCCAACATCACGTACCTGTTTTGGAAAGTGGCCAACATAATGTATCAAAAATGAAATTTTCCTGTAAATTGTTTGAATTTTCATGACTGGAAATGATAAAAATATTTGATTTTCCACTTTTGACAAATAGATTTGCGTGATTATTTCATTGAAAAGTAAAAAGTGAAGATGGTTCAATTTCTTCCGATAAAAATTCACAAAACAAACACAATTTCATTTTCGATAATAGTTGGGAATTGAAAAAACTAGAACAAAAATGATTCCAATAGATCCTCTAATCTTCTTTAATAATGTCACGTGTATTTTTTAATATTTAAATTATTTATGCACGAAGATTCATAGGGTTATGTGCAACGAAAATAATAATGGTTAATATAATTAGAATATTATATTTTTTTAATTTATACTCGTACATCTACTTGTTAATTGTTTATTCAGTTATATCCTTGTGGGACCCCAAAACATAATTTGTTTTTATGGGATAAATATAAACACAGGTTATTTTCAAGCCGGTTCTCGATGAAATTATCGACGAAACACATAATGATTTTGTCCCAAATCGTCTCATTACCGACGATATCCTGGTCGGGTTTGAATGCATGCACTGGATCCGATATAATTGTCAAAGCAAAATGGGTTATGCAACACTCAAGTTAGATATGAATAAGGCGTATGATCGAGTTGAATGGCCCTTACCAATACTATCATTCCACAGCAAGATGAATTGGGTTTGTTCTCAAGGCCTTTCTTCTATGCTATCAAATTTGGAAGCTTGTAAATGTTTTAAAGGAGCTCGAATTGCTAAATCATGCCCCTCTATATCACATTTGTTTCATGAACTTGTAATTTTGGGTTTTGTGTTAATTATATGTGTTTTTAGTAATTGAAACAATCCAAGAAAACTATGAACCTCAAGTTTTCAAACACGGAATTAAGGGGGGTGGGTTTATAAAATAAAAAAGAATAATTAATATACAGCAATTAAGTTGGCAGCTCATCCCAAGATGATGAATTTATTATAGTTATGAAATTTCAAAGGTGAGGGAAAAGATGTTGAAGAATCATAGAAAAACCACCTCCAGTCGATAAGCAAATGCCCACTTGATTTTATTTGAAACCATTAATATATAAAACACTAACACACATTTTCAAGAAGTTGAACACATTTATATTTATATTATTTTACTATGCTTGATAAAATAATGTTTTATTGATGAATTCTAGGTTGAATCGATCCGGAAGATAAGCAGCCTTTCTGGTGCCTGGGTTTTTTACTAAAAAAACAACAAAAAAACGTGAGATAAAGTGATTTAATGTTTATAGTTATCAGACAGTTAGTTATTACTATTAAAAAAATGGATAAATATATTGTTCATTAATGATAGGAACCGAGACTTGCATTTTATTGGCATTTTCATTCATGCATCGGATGCTTGATGCTCCTCGAATGTTACTAAACTTGGTACAATGAACGTGTAGAAAATGTTGAAGAAAAATATATTTTGCATAGAAATTAAAGGATAATATCAGTTTTAGGTTATATTTGGTTGAATTTATGTATTAGTTCATACTTTATTTTCCCCTAATAAATTCATCTATACTCTTTGGTAAAAAAATTCAATATGCTCTTGATAATTATTCGATCTAATAAAATTTTATTATGAATAAGCTAACAATCGTTTTTCTGTAAGCTGTGAACTTATTGGAAAAAAATCATTTTTATTATTGTATTATGTGACAAATATTTTTTTTAATAAAAACAAATTATTTATATTTAAAAAAATATTGTTATTAGACATAAATAATATTTTAATTTATTATTATTTTTTTTCATTTTTTTAAAATTATATTAGGAGTCTTTATTTATTGTTAATTTTTTTAATTTAATTTACTTATATATATTTTTAATTTCTATGAATGATATTCTTATATTTTTTAATTATAATTATATTCGTAAATAAAAATTCAATCATCTAATTTAGCAAATATGTATTAATTTTTTATAAGAGTATAAGTCAATATCTGACCTAAATTATAACTTCATATCACTTTTCGTTATCATTTTGATGGCATATTAATTTTGGTATTCCATCATTCCATGTTTTAACGAACTCTAAACAACATTGTTTTTTTTAAATTGGGGAAGCTGGGTCGAGCCCATACTTATGTCTAGTGCTGGGCCAAATTATAAGATCTGACAGGGAGGTATAAGCCCAGCCCAAGACAAAAATGAAACAAAATCAGTTGGGCCTCCGGGAAGGGTCCTATTGGGCGAGGCAAAACAATAATCCTACTCACTTGATTGTGAAGTGTATTTATTAATTGGTCAACTAGCATCTGGGTTTAGATGAGATGAAAATAATTGTTAAATAAAATTCAATCATCGACTTTTACATGTGAGGATTCAAAAGACGTGAAGCGTGGTGAGGTTGAGTCTCAAATTTAAAAGTCCATCTGTATCTAGTAGAAGCCTAGGCTGTAAAAATCGTTTTCATTTTTTCTATTATTATAAATATTTTTAATTAATAAGTAAGTAAAATAATACAATGTGTAAAAAAAGGTAACAATATTTTTTAATTTCTCAATGGAATTTTTAAATATTTAAAATTAAGATATTAATTAATATTATTAATTTGGTACAATACACACCATTAAATTCAAAATTAATATATTAAGATAGTTGAGTTTAAAAAAAATTCAAAATTAATATATTAAGATAGTTTAAAGAAAATAGAAATAAAATAAAAATATAATTAACACAACAAAAATCACATGTTATAATCATACGAGGTGTTTTCAAGTATTTTCAAACCTCTCCAAGTATTTTCAAAACTCTCCAAGGTAAGGCGTTCCAAAAAAAATTCAAATGTTTAAAAACATTCATTTTTTGGGCGTACTTTTCTATGGCCAAGAACCAAGCTGGCCGGGCCAGGCCAGTTTTCGCCAGCTCATACGAAAATGGTGTAAAATGATTAAAAAGTAAAGTATGAGGGGTCAAATTTGATATGAACTGAGAATGAGGTGCCAAAAGTAAAAATGAGGTATAGCTTAGGTACAAACTTGGAATTATCTATAATGTAATGAGGCACACTCAGAACGCTGTCGTTTCGGCACTGACTTTAAACTACGTCGTTTCACCTGAAATCACTTGCACAAAATGAGGTAGGAAGGAAATAACAAGAATTCACATCCAAGCAGCTAGAGAAAAGTGTTCATTTGCTGGCAATTTGAAGATGGTGAAAGTTGGGACATTTTTCGCTATGTCATTTGGCGCCTTTCTTTTCTGGCAAACCATGGACAAAGTCCATGTCTGGATCGCCCTTCACCAGGACGAAAAGGTATTTGCACTAATCTTTCTTTCTTTCTTTTTTGTTCGTCCTTTTCATTTATTTTTCGTTTATAACAGCTACAATTTAATGGGTACCTTATTTTATGGGTTTTAATGGGTAAATTTTGCTCAACGAGGATAGAATTTCGAATGCTTATGTTTTGGGATTTACGGGTTTTTATTTGGATCGGGTTATATAATCCAGCAAATGTTAAATTTACATTATATGCTATTGATTTGGTTGTATCAATACTGGTGTTGAAATGGGTTTCTGTTTTTGTTTGCTTTATTAGATTAATTTTATCAAAATGTGAAGAGTGAGTTTTGGAGCTTAGGTTTTATATTATATGCTTCTGGGAAACACTAACAAAATAAAATAAAATAAATAAATATATAAATCGATTCTCAAACTTCTAGACTCATATTTTTCCCTGGAAGTTGAGAATTGATTTTTTTTATTTTTTTTATTTTTTGTGTGTGTTTTAAGTTTCTTGAGTCAGAAATCTATGTTAATATCGCTTAGCACTGGTCTGTGCTCGTAAAACCCATGGGAAGAGAAAATAAGGCATTTGCTATGTTATCCTTTGGTATTTAAGTGTTTTTTGAGACATTGGTTTGCAAGTTTTCTAAGGAAAATTTAATTGTGAATGTACTGTTGTTGTGAATGGATTTCGGAAGTTTGAAAATTTCTGTCTTTGAATGGGAATTGTAAAACTTCTTATTACCATCAAGTAGGGTTTTGTAAATGCTGTTTTCTGAGCATTGATTGTGTTATTTCGGGTAGTTGGTTTGTTGAATTGGAACTTAATTTTATAGCTATGTATGTGTATGGTCGATCCTTTGGCCCTACTAGTCTGATTACGCATGGATATTTGTTTCTAGGGATAATTACAAAAACTACCCTCGAGGTTTGGCCAAATTTAAAAAAAAAAAAAAAACAGCTAAATTTAAAAATTATAAAAACCACCACCGAGGGTACATTCATCTTGCATTGTTGTAATGGGTTCTTGCGGAATTTGTTGCAATCATCAAATATACTTTTCAATTACATCCATCAACTTTTCAATACATTCTAAATAACTCCAATTTTTCATCTCGCGTTTTGCATTTCATCCATCAGTTTTTATAAATACTATAAATAGCCAGGCAGAAAATTGGGGATATTTGTAATATTTTGAAAAATGGAGGGGTGTAGTTGTAAAATATTTGATGATGTTAGCTAATTTTGTCACGTCAACTAATGGGTGGGGCAAATGTATGTGGAATCAAACCTCAAGGGTGGTTTTTGTAATTTTCTAACTTATCCGTGTTCTTGTAAATACCACAAACTTCAGAGGTAGTTTTTGTAATTATTCTATTGTACGAATTGCATCATTAGGAAGGGGTTATTTGTTAGGTAAATACAAATTCAAGGGGATGTTTGTAATTTTGAAAGATGTCTGATTTTATTTTTTTTGTAATTGGGCTATACTTAAGGGGTACGTTTTGTAATTATCAAAAACTCATTTGGTTAGATTACAAAAATACTCCAAAGGTTTGATTTCAGTGTTATAATTAAGAAGCTAATTGTAATATTTTTTATAAATGTGAAAAAGGGGTTTTGAAATGCTTTTTGCGTATGAAGGGCGTAAATGTAAGACAAAATAACATCTCATGGGTACTCTAGTAATCTTGAAAGTTAGTTGAGTTTTTCTTTTTGTAATTTGGGTAAATCTCAAGGGTACTTTTTCTAATTAATCCTTGTTCCCATTTTACAAATTGCAAATTTGAAAGATATCGTTAATTTTTGTACCAAGAAATTCATTTGGTTTATATGATGTGCGATCATCAATTGATTCGATGCGAAACGTGCAGAAGGAGAGAATGGAGAAAGAGGCAGAGATAAGGAGAATGAGAGAGGAGCTTTATCAACAACAAAAAGAGCGAGATTCACTTGCCTGATCGATCTGCCAAGAGTCAGGGTTTTAATTGCCAAAACATTTGGATTTACAGTTTATGTTGCTTCCAACTTTTTTACAATTTGCAATTGCTTTTAGCAACTAAAATAATGCAGTGTTTGAAAACCGATTTTTGTTATCGTTCTCATTTAACTTGTATGATTCTGGTTTCCTGAATTTATTATTTTGGGTTCATAACAAAAAGTACCCGTGTGAGGTTTAGTTTAATTACCCGGAAAAAAAAAAGCAAAAAAAAGCTCCAGCTATCTTTCAGAAATACTAATTCCCGCTTGATATTTGTTTCTATTTTACAAATCGTACCCTGTTAAGAAATGCAAGGCTCGATGGGTTGTTTGTAAACGGCATTAAAGAGGTATTCGTAACTTTGAAAGATCTTTTTGTTGTTTTTCTTAATGGGTGATGGATTGAACTTGTTTTATTCTGTGAACTGGTGATATTGTGAACAACCGTGAACTTGCCAAATACAACCGAATGTCTTGCTCACCGTGAACTCCCTAATTCACATTTCGATTCATGAGAGCACGAAGTAAAAACCCATCGATGCTCGGAAAATAAAAGCCTCGTGAATGAGAAGTTTTCACAAGAAGATGAGTTATGGTTGGAGCATTGGATGGAAGAAAAAATCTACTCTCCCCATCTCACAAAAACAACACACTTTCCTTTTTTTTTACCCCCCAAATATTGTACAATTTTCATATACTATGTTTTATGCATTTTCTTATGTATCCCTATTTAATACACCTTGATATCAACTAATTTAGTTCGATTAATGAGCCATTAGTGTTAAAAACTGAAAATGTATGTAAAATCTAATATTCCAACCATTTAATTACTATCTTTTAATCTTTGTGAAAGTGGGAGGGAGGGATGTTATAACATAAAAATGAGGAGGAGTTACAGGTGAAATGAATTTACTTTTCTCTTAATGTTGTCACTTTTAGCTATAAAATTTTAATTTTTGCTAAAAAAACATCAGTTTAAATATTAATCAAATATTTAAATAAGTTAGATATATATTTTATACACGAAAGTATCAATTTTATATTAGAAAAATGATAATTTTTAGAAGAAAAGTGAATGAATCACAGGATTGAGATCCTTATCATGTGCTACCTCCTATTCAATTTTGAAGACGTTTTGGGTGCCTACAATTTTTTCAAAATGTTAGTCTAATTTATGTTTCTTAAGTAATTTATTGGCATTAATTCCAAATTCATCCTTCATTGTATGCATTAACTGCCTTTTACTTTTCCACTGACCGCATGAAGCAGTTTTACTTTAATTGGTCGTATATCTTTCTCAATTTATTTAATACGTGTGCTTTATTTTAGGGGATTACAAGTTTTTGTGAAAAATAAGAAGGGATAACAAGCAGCCTTATCTCACGATTTTCTAGGCTGTCTAAAGATTGTTTGTTTCCGTATATGACCAATACGGTTGTTTTAAAGCTGACCGAAATAGAAATATCATAACCGTTCTCTGGACTCAATCGTCAATCGATCATACTTTAAATAGTAATAATATGAATATTTTTGTAAAAACAATTTAACTTAAATCAAAATGATTTTCTTTTTTAAAAAATAAATTAAACACAAATAACCACTAGGTAATTTTGATTTTCTTTTATTATTATTGTTTTTTTACATTTACAAAAACTCAATATTTGGTTCGTTCTATTTTTTTTTTTTTAAGTTTTTGTAATAATTTTTTAAATATATTATCTTAGAATAGAAAAGATGGAAATTCAGAACACTTTATGATATAACCTGGAAAAACAGTCGTCACCTTCGAAACAAACCCAGCATGGTTGGCATGTTAACAAAATAATAGTAATACCTATCATCAAATTTACGTCTGTATAAAACTCACCTCCAAAAATAGCATGCTAATCCTCATTTAAAGCTACTTTTTCCCTTAATTTCATCACAAAAGTTTCCAAGTATGACATCATCATATCACACTGATGCAACAATAAGTTTCTTCACATACACCTATATAAACACCCCCCATGTACACTCCATTCATATCAAAAAAACAAAAATATTCTTGATATTAAAAAAAAAAACAAAAAAAACTCGAATATGGGTTTTAAAAGGGTATTTTTGCTTTCGATTTTCTTGGCTTCGGTTTTCGGCCTTGCAAAAAGCATCGAGTTCACAGAAAAAGACTTAGTCTCAGATGAGAGTCTTTGGGGTTTGTACGAAAAATGGAGGACTCATCACACCGTTTCGCGCGATCTGACCGAGAAAAAAACGCGTTTCAACGTGTTCAAGGCCAACGTGCACCACGTCCACAAGGCGAACCAGATGAACAAGCCGTACAAACTGAAGCTCAACAAGTATGCCGATATGACCAGCCATGAGTTCAAAAACTCGTACGGCTCGAAGATCAAGCATCACCGTATGCTTCGTGGCAGCAGGGCTAGCACGGGGTTTATGCACGAAAAGGCCGATAATTTGCCGGCCACGGTTGATTGGAGACACCAAGGGGCTGTTACTGCTGTCAAGAATCAAGGGAATTGTGGTAAGTTCTTTTTTTTCCTTACTGTATGTGTGTGTTATATTACAAAACTACCCCTAAAGTTCAGTCTAATTACAAAAAAGCCCAAGATAAATACATCAAACGGGTGTTGTACTTTGTAACACCCAAGATAAATAATTGGGTTTTTTGTATTAGGCTAAACATTAGGGATAGTTTTGTAATTATTTATATTTTGTGGTAAGTTTTTCGGTTGTTTTTTGAAGTATTACAAAACTAATCACAAAAAAGACCCAAAATAAAAACATCAAATGGGTATTTGTAATTGTTAAAACATCAGGGATAGTTTGATAATTATTTCTATATTGTGGCAAGTTTTCTCGGGTTATTTTTGTGAAATATTACAAACTACCCCTAAAGTTAAGTCTAATTACAAAAAGACCCAAATTTCACTCTCAAGAAGGGCGTTGTTTAGTTTAATACAAACATCAAATGGGTGTTGTAACACTTTAAGGGGCTATTTGTAATTTTTAAAAATAACAGGAGTTTTAAAAATTACGTTAAACACCAGGGGTAGTTTTGTAATTATTTCTATTGTGTTATTTTGTCTGCATAGAGCCTCTTAATCGTTGTGTTCTGGTATGTCTTAACTTTCACAGGTAGTTGTTGGGCGTTCTCGACTGTGGTGGGTGTAGAGGGGATTAATAAAATAAAAACCGGTACTTTAGTGTCGTTATCCGAACAAGAGTTGGTTGATTGCGAGAAAGATAACGAGGGCTGCAACGGAGGACTCATGGAGAACGCATACGAGTTCATCACGAAACAGGGCGGCCTAGCAACTGAGACAATATATCCGTACAGAGCCAAAGATATGAACTGTGATGCAGCAAAGGTAGAAAATAGAAATTAAAAATTAAAAATAAAAATTAGAACTAATCTGAGATTTGTTTTTTTTTCATTTTTTTTTTAATCAGGAGAATGCACCGGCGGTGAAGATTGACGGGCACGAAAATGTGCCGGCGAACGATGAAGATGCACTGTTGAAAGCTGTTGCAAACCAGCCTGTATCTGTAGCAATCGATGCTGGTAGTTCCGATATGCAATTCTACTCGGAGGTATAATTCAAAAAAAAAAAAAAGAAGAAGAAGAAGAAGAAGAAGAAGAAGAAGGAGTTTTACAAAACTACCCCCGAAGTCTGGACTAATTACAAAAAACCCCAGTTAATTTTCAAAATTACAAATACCCCCCTTGAGGATGGAATTTGAAGAAACAATGCGAAGGGTTTAGTTGTAATTTTGAAAGTTTGTTTTGTTTTGTAAATACACTAAACTTCATGGGTAGCTTTGTAATTAACTCAAATTGTCAAAGGTCTAAATATCGTATTTTTGGATTGCAGGGAGTGTTCACAGGAGACTGTGGCACAGAGCTAGACCATGGCGTGGCCGTGGTGGGATATGGAGCAACGGTTGACGGGACTAAATACTGGACGGTGAAAAATTCGTGGGGGCCTGAATGGGGAGAACAAGGTTACATCAGAATACAACGCGGTGTCGATGCAAAAGAGGGGCTGTGTGGTATCGCCATGGAGGCGTCGTATCCAATCAAGTCATCAGCTGATAACCCTAAACCATCAGCAAAGGATGAGCTCTGAGTTTAGAAAGGTTTGGTTAGATGTGTGTTCCTCGTGTTAAAGGGGCCTATATAATTATATGGAGTATTTGGTTCTTTTTGTTTGTGTTCATGTTAGTCTGAGGGAATAAAATGTGGTATCACTATTGTGTTAGAGAATGAAAATGGATGTCTTTGCAATCCATGGTGTTTCTTGGTGATGGTTTTTTGCTTCCCAGTGTTTGTTGGTGAAATTATAGATCAAATAACGGAAAAAACATTTTTGACTAAAAATAGATCATATAAGCAAAAATTAAAAAGAAAAAGATGAAACTATTCTGTTATTAGTAAGTCTGTTATATCTAACCCCACTTCAACCGATGTGTATTGCAACCAAAATTTACAGAAGACAAACATATTAATTAGTTAGATAACCAAGAAGAGGATCATAACATGCCTCTTGATTGGTACAAAATTTGATGTCATTTCCTCTGACTCGATCAAACAGTGGAAATTAATGTAACTATAAAAGCTGCCTTGAACCCGAGAATTCATCAGCTACACGAACTGGAAAGTCGCAAGGCTGTCTGAATATATCGGGTATACCGTCCCAGATATGTTTATCCCTTGCCTCCCAATATCCACCCATGTACCGATAACAACCGTCCTCGTCCTTCTGGAACCATCTCGGTTGCCACCCTCTGTCTTGCACTTTTCTAGCCTGCAATACATAACTCCTAATTTGAATAAAGGATCGATAATTTTCCATTGTTATGATATCCATATTTCACCCAATATAACAACAACAAACAAACAAACAAACAAAAAACTGAGGGTGTATTTCGTGAAAAAGAAACAAAATTTGAGGGTATTTGTAATTTTGAAATTACTCCCTTTGTTGTTTAGCAAAAACAATTTGGTTCACAATATTTGTTGTTCTACATTTTCAAAGCAACTTTGTACATATGTTTCCAATTCTACAAGGGTAGTAACTGTCAAAAAAACAAGGGTAGTAACTGTCAAAAAAACAAGGGTAGTATAGTCATTCACCTTCATTATGTAATTCTTGTGCACAATGCTAAAAAAATAAATATTGTGAACCGGAGGGAACACTAGGGATAATTACAAAAGTACCCTTGAGGTTTAACCTAACTATCAAAAAAAATAAAAAAACAGCGAACTTTCAAAAATTATAAAATACCCAAGAGGTTTGACTCTGTTAAATTAGGGGGGGCTAGCTGTAATATTTCTATGAATGTGAGGTGTTATTTTGAAATATTTTTTGCATATAAGGGGGTAAATATAAGACAAATAAATTCTTAGGAGCAATTTTTTGTAATTTTGAAAAATAGCTGGGTTTTTTTTGTAATTAGATGAACCCTCAAGGGTAATTTTTGTAATTAATCCTTATTACTAGTAGGAAAAGTATGATGTCCATAAATAATATGCACCTGTCTCTGCAACTGTTCGAGTCTTAGCTTCTCTGCGTTCGCCAGCTCGTACTCTCCGTTCTCCAAATACCTTTGATCGGGCCTCAGCCTCGAGTCAGTGGGTGGCAGTTTCTTTTGCAAGCCAGGTGTCAGTTCGTTTAAGGATATGGCGAATGGCGTGAGATTGTATCTTGTCTTGGCAACGGATTTATCTCTTTCCCAGAGCAAAACGGCTTCTGTCATCGGATCATATCCGCTCGTCTTTGTAGATGGGTCGCCCAACACGTAATACATCGCTTCGTCCCATTTCCCCAGCAAAAACGCAACCTTCTCTCCAGTTGTGTTATCTTGCACAAACCCATGTACCTATTTGTTGATAAAAATAGTGTACAGTTCAATATAGTTATATAATTATAATTATTTTACGAAACTGTATGACATATTGAAGACAATTTTAGGAAATATATAATTATTTTTATTATTTTAGAGAAATAACCAACGTTATTGGGACCTATTATGAAATTAAATCATTGTATGGATTGTAGAATACGATTTTTAAGAAATATAACCAATTGTTAATAATTATTTTAGGCAATATTATTCGTAAAGTAAAACTTGGTAACTTAGAAAATGTTATGCGTGAGATCTAATCTGCTAATTATGATAGATCTAAAATAATAGGAAAATATTAAATTAGGAAAAAAAAATAGATTATAGGGTTGTGTGACACATAAGCAACTGAGTATTTGTCATTTGGCAGATGAAGCATTAGAAGCCAACAAATAGGATGGGGGCTTGTGTATTACAGTATTAGTATATAGGAGGGATAATCCCAAGTTTTCACCTCGCAATTTACATGTACATCCATCAATTTTTCTAAATATTACAAATAATCCCAACTTTCAACTCGCATTTCACTAATATACATCCCTCAATTTTTTTAAATGTTACAAGTAGCCAAATGAAAATTGGGGTTATTGTAATGTATTGAAAAGTTGATGGGTGTAATTGTAAAGTATTTTATGACATTAGCAAATTCTATATAGTTGGGCCAAAATATAAGACTGGAACCAAGAACCAAATCTCAGTAGTTTTTGTAATTATCCCTAAACAAACTTCAACTGGGAAATATGCTATATGGGTAAATCAGTGTACTCAAATTGGGCTTAAAATAATATTCAATTTTTGTTTGGAGAACATGAGATTTACCTGATGCGGGTTTCGGTCTATAATGGACTGCTCTTTGAACTTGAGCTTGCAAGAATATCGACCACTGCCTTTAATACGCATAGTGCCATAATGGTCACAATAGATTTTACCGATTATGATATTGTATATAGATGTCGTGACCTTGYTCCACTGAAACRTCWCAYCGTCTTCAAACTRCAGTGTWAGTGCCCCCACAGGATCGAGCTGGATCGATCGGCCCCAGAACTTGCCTTTGAGATTAGAATCCGCCCAAAATTTCCACCCTCTKCCCTCACAATGACAGGCAACAATCACCGGATGATGGCTGACCTGAAACACAGAAAGAAGTTCATACATATCCTAAAATAGCAGAAAGTAGTCATGCAAACCATTTGAATGATTAAAATAAAATGAAAAAGATTCTTTTTATCTATTTTCGGCCTTCAAGTCTTTACCTTAAAATAATAATAATAAAATAAATCGAAAAAGAATTATCTTTAATGTGAGGAATTCTTCTAAAAGACAAAAGAGCAACCTTTTCGGAAAAGAATCTTAAACCCTTATCGGGATAATCAGCTTCATAGGTTTCCCCAAGTAGAGGATTGAAGGGTTTGCATTGTCGGCCTTCTGTCGATGCATATCCAGAAACTGCAAAAGCTGCTACATTTAGAATTCTCATCAAATCATTCCCCTGCAAAAAGGAAAATTGTTATTTTCAAATTATAACTCAAAAACGCCAAGCCTAAACTACCAAATCAATAAACTATCAATTACAAATATAAAATCTATAATGCAACTGGATATAATTCCAAAATGAATTTTTCTCCTCCACTTAATTTGTTTCTCCAAAATGAGTTTTCCTTTTTTATATAAAAATTCAAAAATTATTATTCACTCATTTTCATTTCTTCCTCTCATCAATCACTTCAACTCATATTTCAAAAAAATATCAATATATAAATTTTACTACCCACACACACATATTATTAACTACCAATCATTATTTTACTATTTTTATATTAAAATCAACTTTTATCATTACATTCCCATCTCATATCCATTCACACTTTCAAAATTCATCATTCTCCTTTCAAAAAAATCTCATCACTATTCTCTCAGAATTAGAAAATTTTCAAAATTGAATGGTGTCCAATTGCACCCTGAGTTGGTAATCAGCTTACCAGTTTAGTAACATTTGTCAGATGACAAATTAATGAACACCAAAAAGGAAAATGGTCAATTAAAATAAAATGCAATCCAATATCCGTGCTCCACAATCAAAAATCTCAGCCCAATAAATCAACAACTGAATTATATCCAAGGAAAAAAAAAACCAATAAGGACCAGACCTGCTTTCCCCATTCCAATGCTCGGTCGACGAGATACGAGTATTCCAAGTCTTCAAAGCATTTCTGCAACGAGGACAGAGGCTCATTGAAGTAAACAGGAAGGCAAACACCAGACAAGTCTTTTCCAATGTTGTCCTTAATAATCGACCATAGCCCAATCGGTTTGTCTTTCTCCTTTGGTTCTGGTAAATTATCCCTTCTTTTGATGTATGGGAATTCAGGTTCCTGTATGTCCATCCCAACATGACCAGAGAATGACGATCTTTCATTTGTCCAGGGGCTACAAGCATATGCTGGACTATCTCTAGACAAAAAATCATTTGTGTCAAAAAAGATTCTATCATCTTCATCTGTTTCAGCATCCACCCCATATCGACTTTCGTTATCTGCATCCGAGTCGGTGGCACTGCCCTCTGACATGACCGAATAGAAATCTGAAACTGCTTTAAATAACACGAAATTAGCTAATTAAATTATGTGTGTGAAAACATTACTAATCGGAGAATAAATATCATCTCATTTGATTTCAATAAAACCACATAGGTATATGAATGCTGAACTAACCGCTGAACCTTCTGTTCCCTTGTCCACAGCATGAATCACGTGCCTTGGTTTCGTCCACTACGGTTGTTTCCAATTCGATTTTCTCGGTCTATAGAAGAAATTAATTGGTGTCACGACCAATGAGGCTATGTTTGTTTTGGGACTTTTCAGTCCCGGTTATGGACTTTCATTTCAAATAAACAAGGTTTCGAAAATCCTGATCCTAAATCTCACCGATACAGACAATCTTTGTCATATCAGAAACCTATTATTTCAATTCAAACTACTGATAAAAAAACAAATAATTACACATTTACCCATAAATAGATTAATATCATAGCCATAAAAACATAATAAAATTACACAACATCCACTAACCTGACATGATTTGACATTTTACAATAAAGTCCTCCTTTCGAATTTACCATTCATTTGGACTTTCAAAATCAATTCCCAAGAAACCACAAAAATCCAAAACCAAACGCAGCCTAAATACTCTAGTAACCCATAAAAGAGGGAAAAGGTTATTGCATATGCGTAGGCATGTTAATTAAATGTTCAAGACCAATCAAATCAATCCAACAAAGTTTAGGAGACATTGCATAAATCACCACACAATCATAAAAACTTTATCCAAGCAAAATGTCTAAAGAAGCAAGGATAAAGTATGAACCTCTAATCTCCTTAATGTGTCCAGCAACAAGACATGCTTGAGTTGAAGATTCTTCATCTGATCCTGCAGCAAACCAATTTCACCCAGCATTATAGACTCGCAATCTTTAACCACCGTTTCATTAATCCCTTCCTGAGTTAACCGTGATCGTAGCTTCTCAGTCGAAATCACAATTTCTTCAGAAGGTGCCAACTCATTGCTCGTCAACAGTCTCGGAAACTTATCTTTAGCAACCATAAGCGCCTCAATCCACGAAGCCCGGTCCTCCTTCGATTGGCAACGCAAGTGGAGAGTTTTCGTTCCCGTGTAAATGTAAAGCCTCTTGTCGTCCGATTTGCTGGCCCGAACCGAGGAAACCTGTTTCAGCGTATTTATTAATTATTTGACAATTAAGAAACAGATTAAAAAAATCTATGCAAATCCAAGGTTTAAATGCAGTTAAAATGGAAAATTGATCAGCTACCTTCAAATGTACCTCCCCAAATGGCTTCCATTGCTTATCTGCCCCGAATCCATTCCCCAGAAAACCACTCCAATTACCATTACCAATACTACCCTTCCTCATATACCTCCAGCTTTCTTCTCCGATCACCCTCAATCCCTTCTCCATTCCCGAGCCGACCATGATTTTATCCGGCCCGTGCACTTTGTAATACGACAAAACCCCATCATCCAACACGAACCATCTCTCTCTCCATCCCTTCCCGTAATTCACCCATTTATACAAAATTCCAGCCACGCTTTTCAGTTCGTCATTTTCATCAAATTTCTCCGGCAGCAAATCGATTCCGGCGCCGGTGGCGCGGCTGTTGGCCGATAAACTGCTCCTCGAGTTAAAACTGTAAATCACGTTTTTATTACTGTTAATCTCGGTGGAATTAAAGCAATCGCTATCGAACACGAGCTCCTGAGATGGCGCTTGTGGATTCACCACAACAGCTCGATCCTTTTCCACCGACACCGGAGCAATGCAGCACAGCGGGTTCATACTTTGATGGCCGGCGATGCCGAAATCGGCTCCGATCTTCGGGGTTTTCGAAGTATCTCACCCGATCGGAGATCGATTGGATGAGAATCCTGCAAATTATCACATATGGTTCGCAGTAGGTTGAAGAAACTACACCTAGGCGCAGTGAAAAATGGTCAAGTGTGTGTGTTTAATTATATTTCTTTCACGGATCGAGTGTAGATACAGGACACTGTGTGTGCAAGTAAATGTGGTGGAGCTGCAGAAGCATTAATGGAGTGGTGTCAGTGGAGGTGGCGTAGGTTAAGCAGAGGGGAACAGGGTGGCCATTTAAATGCATGGTTTTGGGGTTTAGCAAGGAGTCATGACTGCGGGGACAGCTAACGTGCGCGCTGGTGGTTCGATGGCAAAGTTAGTGCTTGGAATTTTGCTGCGGGGGTGGGTAGGACCGGACCGAACCGGACCCAAATATGAATCTAATTAATTTATAGAGTTAAATAGTCATTAATTGATTATTTTTCTAAATAATTGTTTTTTAAGAGTGTTTGTAATTGAAAAACAAAATTTTGACTAATTTATCCATTAATTTAAAAATCATTCTTGCTCCTAAATTATCTCTCCCTTTCTCTTCCATAGATACTAATTTCCTAAAAAAAAAATGTTTCAATCGATTAGTCAAATTAAAAGATAGATAATTTGGAAAAATAATATTTTATGAATATGGATAAATGGGAAGACATTTCTAAAATAAAATCATTAGAATAGTAAATAAATAGGGGTATATACAGAAATAGAAAATTAACTACATGTCAAATATAGTAATATATTTATATTTTTGGAACACGTAAAATAATTACTTGGTCCATCCTTTTGGGATTGAATGAGTATTTTTAATTTTATTTTTTATTAATGATATGAAGCTTCTTTTGTAAGTTTTAGCATATATTCTTGTTTTATATAGGATATAAAGTTCGGTTGAAACTTGATTAAAATTCATTCGAAATTTATTTAATTAATAATCGATTCGAATTCAAACATAATAATTTGAATTCAATTAAAACTAGAAAAAGAAATTAAACATGAATATGTTGGTTAGGTGGTGGGGATGTCTGGTAATTATGAAATGGTGAACGGAAAATGACAGATTTGGGGTGAGAGGTGGCCGACAGAGTTCGTTTTTGTGAAAGTCTACTTGTGATGGGGACTGGGGGTGTTTTGGGGAGCTCGAAAAATAATTTTGGAAAATGTTTGGGTCTCAATTATGGACAATTATTGAAAATTATTGACTCCGCATCGGATACTCAGCAGTCAACAGTGAAATTAATTGGCTTTACAATCGGGTTTCATTAAATCTGTACATAATTAGATTTATGTAACATTCAAGATTTGAATTTCTTGCTAACCCATGTGATTACGATGTTATTGGAAGCATTATGAACTTAACTTATCTGTCATTAAGTTTTAAATTTGATGCTATTTCGTTATTTGTAACTATTTATATGATTATTTGAATCTTTAGGCTGTATGTCACATAATAGTAAAAATCAATTGCTTATTGTCAAAGTTGATTGATCACTCTGACAAATCAAATCTATTGTGTGAGTCACCTGAAAGTCTATTATTGGCCGACTTTTGGAAATCAAGGCTCTGAAATTATAGTAATTATTCATTGTTGCTTTTTTTTTTTCTTTTCAAATTGTGAGCCATCAAGAGAGGTACTTGTTATTAGGTAAATTATATACAAACCGGGTTTGTAACACTTTAAGAGAATTTCTAATTAGTCTTTTTCTTTGCAGATTTTGTGGGATGAAGATTTCAAAGGAAGACCTAATTAAAGGAGGAGAAATCAACGGTAGTACAAGGGATATTTTCGGCATATAAAGCACAGAAATTGATTCTTTTCTCGATTTCTGTTTTATTATTTAAGAATAATGAGCAAGATGTCTAACTTAATTTTCAGGAAATGTTGAATTCGAGGCTATATGATCTGATTGTATCGTCCATTCACTAACTATTATCTTGGTTATTGGAACTTTACACTAGGGGGGCGAAAGATAGCCGTACAAAAACATAGGATTTTATTTATTTGTTTTATAGAAAAAAGTTACTAAGAATTTGATTGTTGGGAGTAAGGACGCAAACGCATCGAGTTGAGTCGAGCATTCGCGATCTTGAATCAGGATTGACACTCGAGTTCGACAAGAAAATAAGTATGTTTGGGATCGGTTCGAGATCAACTCGACCTCGAGTTTTTAGTGCTAAATCTAATAGAAACGTAGTGTTTTTGTAATCAATACTATAAAATTTGGCTAATTTGGTAAGTTCATATATTATCGAGAAGCTAGACGAGTCACAAGCTTACTAGGAATGTGCTCGAGTCGAGCTTTGACTCGAGCTACCCGTGAGCCCGCTCGACTCGTTTGCACCCCTAATTGAGAGCATCCATTATTAGGTATACTTACACTTAAAAGATGAACATTTAATAAAGAGTAATGCTACTTTAACATTTAGTTGGACAAAAAGTTAAACAAAACCTATTAATATATTTCCTACGTGAATTATATTACCTTCTTTCACTTTATTTTTTCTTCTTTTTTCTACTTTGATGTGTTTGACCTCATTTAGGGATAAAAATAATAATAATTAATTATATAAATAACAAAAATAAGTTATATTTTTTAAAATTAGTTGCTAATTTTTAATATGAGTTGTTTCTTTTATCTTTTCAAATTATAAAATAGATTTTTGTGTAATTGTATATATTTATTTTTTCTAACTTTAAAGAAATTTGGACAAAACCTATTAATATCTCACGAGATGAAAAATGAATCTCCTATTAAAATTAAAATTCATAAAAAATTTTAATTTTAAAAATATAAACACATTATAAAAAATATCACAATTAACTACATAAAAAATATCACAATTAACTTTAATTTTTTGTGTAATTGTACATATTTTTTTATGTAGTTAATTGTGATATTTTTATAATGTGTTTATATTTTTAAAGTTAAATTTTTTATTTTTTTATTTTAATAGAAGATTCATTTTTCATCTCGTGAGATATTGATAGGTTTTGTCCAACTTTTCTTAAAGTTAAAAAGGTAAAACATACAATTACACAAAAATTTATTTTATAATTTGAAAAGATAAAAGAAACAACTCATATTAAAAATTAACATCTAATTTTAAAAAATATATCTTATTTTTGTTTTTTATATAATTAATTATTAATATTTCTATCCCTAAATGAGGTCAAACACGCCCAAGTAGAAAAAAGAAGAAAAAAAAATTAAAAGAAGGTAATATAATTCATCTAGGAGATATATTAATAGGTTTTGTCTAACTTTTTGTCCAACTAAATGTTCAAGTAGCATTACTCTTTAATAAAATATAATGTACATTCTTAGATTGAGTGTACTTCTTATTATGTGTTCATCTGTATTATGAAAAATTGTACATGTGCATTGAGATTAATATTTATCATATTATACTTGATTAGGATGTATAAACATTTATGAAAATGAAGATTGATATTTATCATACTGTAGATGGATTTTTAGCACAATGAAGATGAATATTTATCGGAACTAACATGAACATTTTTATAATAGCGAATGTGAATATTTTTATGCATGTTACATGTTAATAAATGTAATTTTATTACAGAAAATACGAAAATTATCACAACAAATTTAAAAAATTTTCTTTGACAAAAATGTAAATCTATCAAATTTAATATATTCTTTTCACTCGAGTGTATGGTACAACGTATACCTGATAATTTGCGAGATGCACAAACCATTTTTGATAGGCTAAATCCAATTATGGTAATAATTAATTGAAGCCCAAACACTAACAGCCCAAGTTGTTTTTAAGTAAAAATGCAATAAGGTATTACTTCATGGGCTTGGAGGCCTTTTTGCAATTCTAAATCATAATTACTCTATCAAGTTCCATTTTGAACAAAAAAATAAATAAAATATTAAAAATATATATATATTTGTCTTTTGATTTGACTTCAACGTCCGATGTTTTTCGTAGACGTCACAATATATTGAGTTGGGGAGCTAAAACTAAGGTATTTTAGCTTTGTATAAATCTGAAAATTTGTAAGGCTTGTCGCATAACTCCTGACTATGAACCTGCAATGCTGTTAGTTTAGGACAAACTTTAGTACAAAATTAAATTAAGTTTTACGTGACACATGTCCTTTAATAGGTCACGATAAATTTGTATATGAACTTAAAGCTCTGTTAGCTTACTATTCAGTTCCTATCAAGTTATTGAGTTAGATGTATAGCATAAAAATTGCAAGAAACTCAAACTCGCAACTTGTAATGAGTTTGGGCCTAAATAGAAACACAAAACTCACTGTAAAACAGCCATAGCAAGATTTAACATGGTAAAACAGTAACTTTATGCACTTTGTTTATCAGAGTGTAAATTATTTAAAAAGTTAAATTTTCTTTTAAAAAAATTTAATTGGTAAACACATTATTAATATATTTTTATGAAAATAGAAGGGAAAAAAAGATCTATTTAAATATCGAAATGAGGATTTGGTGTAAAAAATGAAGTAAATGAATTAAAATCTAATGCAAAAATAATACTATTGCATTACAAAAGTAGATATGAGGATATGAACCTAACATCCCAAGTTCCACAAGTCCAATGCACCAAGTACTAATAATAACCAAGAACTCAAAAAACCCCATATTTATATTATCAAGAAAAAGGCAAGACCAGAAGATTTGATTTCTCCACTTTATGTCAACCACTGTGTTTTTTTATTCCCTTTCCCAAAGAAACAAAAGAACAAATTAAACCCATCCCAACCCACACTAGATTCGTCTCCTTTTTTGATTGCCAATAATAGGAAATAAAAAAGAAACCCCTAAAATAAAAAAAGAGTCGGTCGCCATTGTAGCTCATTTACCCAAGACTGACTTTTTTTTCTCTTTTTCTTTCTTTTTTTGGCGGTGATGAATTTCATGACTTAGCGATGAAATGAAAACCTTATTATCAGCTACTGTTTTTTCATCTAACTTTATTTGTAAGTACAGCAACAACAACCCGGCTGTTGATAAGTCAGACTCAGTCACACCAAACTTCATGATCATCGTTTCTATTGAAACCCACCAAGAATCTCAGCTCCAAGGTGTTTTCTTTCAACCCAATGGATATCGCCGCCTCTCGTCCAGCTGTGGTCATCGATAATGGCACTGGGTACCGGTCATATTACACTGTTTTTTCATTTTTCTGCAACCGCAGTTAAACTGTTCGACGAAATGCCTCAATGAGTACATCTTTGTTAATCTGTCTAAATTTATACAACTGCAGGTACACGAAAATGGGTTTTGCTGGAAATGTGGAGCCCTGTTTCACAATCCCAACCGCGGTCGCGTTAAACGATTCGTTTGTCAACCAGGCCCGGCCCGGTTCGACCAAGGGCACCAATTGGCTCGGGCAGCACAGCGCGGGTGTGATGGCGGATCTGGATTTCTATATAGGTGAAGAGGCATTGTCTAGATCTAAATCTAGCAGCACTTACAGTTTGAGCTATCCGATTAAGCACGGCCAGGTCGATAATTGGGATTCGATGGAGAGGTTCTGGCAGCAGTGTATATTTAACTATCTGCGTTGTGATCCGGAGGATCACTACTTTTTGTTGACTGAGAGCCCGTTGACTGCGCCGGAGAGCAGGGAGTATACCGGAGAGATCATGTTTGAGACGTTTAATGTTCCGGGGCTATATATTGCGGTGCAGCCTGTGCTTGCTTTGGCTGCTGGATACACAACAGCCAAGGTTGGATTTTTAGTTTCTTTTTTGATATTTTGGGATTGGTTAAATAAAATTTTAGCGTTTTCGTTTAGGAATCGAGTCGTCTTTTTATGAATTTTAGGATGTGCATTGAAATTTTAGATAGTTCCAACGAGTTGTTCGACAATATTATTTTGTGATGGAGTTTCTTGATAAATCAAATATTTATTGTGTGAGAATTATTAAATAATAATAATAATCTATGGGTTATGTTATATACTCAAAACATTGGTTTATGCGTTCTTGGAAATTTGAATTTATTATTATTCCTTTTTTTTCTTATGCTTCGAAACTTTTTCTTAGTGTGAGATGACAGGAGTTGTAGTGGACGTGGGAGATGGGGCTACTCATGTTGTGCCCGTTGCAGATGGTTATGTTATCGGGAGCAGCATTAAGTCGATTCCGATTTGTGGTAAAGACGTCACTCGGTTCATCCAGCAACTTATGCGGGTATGGGATTTCAATAATGTTATTTTTTATTGTAGAATTGGTTTATCCCTTGTAAGTTTTTGAAAAAATTATCTCTGTATTGTGATTTCATTTTCTGTATGCATTTTCACAAGAAGTTTCCCAAACTTTATGAAAATCTTATAAATTCTCTGTTTTGTTATCATTTGGGCGTTGGGAGTTTGTTCATTACGAGATTTATATCAATGAATATGGCATTATTGGACACAATGACGCTTATAGGTTATTTGATTAAACAGAATATTAAATTTCCTATTTTTCTCCATGTAGGAAAGAGGAGAGCGTATTCCACCTGAAGAGTCCTTTGAAGTAGCGCGGAAAGTGAAGGAAATGTATTGCTACACTTGCTCAGATATTGTGAAGGTATTTTTTATTTTTTTTATTTCAATCTTTTCAAGAATAGGTGTTTTGTAATGCTGTATTTGCCAAAATAAATAAATAAATAAAGTAGATTGTGATGATTTCCCACTTCAAGTATGGATGCATTAATCATAATTAAAAAAAAAATCTCATATTATGTGCAATTTTGGAATTTCCAATTAATTAATAAATTTTGGTTAAACATCTCTAAAGTATATGGCATGGTTGTTTTTTTATTAGTTTATGACATTTGACAAGTTCAGGAGTACAATAAGCACGATAAAGAGCCAGCAAAATACATTAAGCAGTGGAGAGGTACTAAACCCAAGACTGGGGCCCCGTTCTCTTGTGATGTAGGCTATGAGCGGTTCCTTGGTCCCGAGGTTTGTCTATAAGTTTTTTTTGTTTTTTTTTTTTTTAATTGAAAACTCTATTTGAATAATTGGATAATTTTTTTTTTTTTAATGATTCGTCATAGGAAAATTATTTTGGTGTATAATCTAATAAATATCATGCAAAATCGCAAAAAAAAAAAAGAAGGAATTATAGATGATTTGATCCGATGGTTAAAAATTATTTACGGTGAACCGTGATTTTATGGACAGGTGTTCTTCAACCCTGAGATTTACAGTAGCGAGTTTACGACCCCTCTGCCCGATGTGATTGACAAATGTATCCAGTCGGCACCAATAGATACAAGAAGAGCATTATATAAGGTGACAAAAGCAATTTGATTTGTTTAATTTTCGATTATTGCCCAATTATCATTTTGTTTGAAAGCATAAAACTCGTTTGATTGTAGAATATTGTATTATCCGGAGGATCAACCATGTTCAAAGATTTCCATAGACGGTTGCAAAGGGATCTAAAAAAGATTGTCGATGCTCGTGCCCTTGCATCTGATACGAGGCTTGGTGGAGAGTTAAAGGTGACCCTATTAGTTCAGGGATGATAATTACCTCTAATGTTCAGCCTTGAGGTTTGACCTAATTACAAAAAAACCCAGCTAACTTTCTTAATTACAAAAATACCCCTGAAGTTTGTTTTAGTGTTAAATTAAGTTTTTTTTGTGATATTGAAATTGAGTTGGGTTTCTTTGTAATTAGGTCAAACAACACGGGTACTTTTGCAATTAACCCAAAAAACGAGAACTCAACAATCTTTCAAAATTACAAATAACCCCTTATGATAATTTTTTTTTATTATTATTGCTAATTTATTTTTCTCCAGTCACAACCTGTGGAAGTAAATGTCGTAAGCCGTCCAATCCAGAGATATGCAGTTTGGTTTGGAGGCTCGGTACTTGCATCCACTCCCGAGTTCTTCACGGTAGGTATTTTGTTTCTAAATATTAGGTCTCGAAATTTAACATCATTTTCCGATCAGAATGGCATTATTCTGAAATCGTATAACATATATTTTGTCGCGCGCAGGCTTCCCATACAAAAGCCGAGTACGAGGAATGTGGAGCCAGCATATGCCGCACGAACCCTGTTTTTAAGGGAATGTATTGATAACAACGGCCATTCAAATTTTGATGATATGTACCCGCCATTTTCCTTGATGCGCCATTTAACTAGTATTTTATACCGCATAAATATATAAATTGAATATTAGTGTTATTATTATTTTAATTAATCGAATCAATAAATACGTATTATTTGATATTTTTTTGTACATAATATATTTGTTATGATATTTGTAGAGTTATCGTTCCCATTGGTTTTCAATTTATAACTCGTACAATAGTATGTCTATTTATAGTTTTGCATACCACATTATAAATCATAAAAAACTTGATGTCTTAATTATTTCGGCTATTAGTAATTTCAATTCGTATTGTGTATGCTATTATAAATTAAATATATGGTAAATATGAAGTAAAATTCACGACAAAAAACATGCCATCGGTAATTGAGGGATTAAACCTCTGGTAACGAAACCCTCGGTAAAACCTTTGGTAATTAGCACCAACGCTTTCGAGGGAATATATACCGAATGGAAAAATCCTTGGTAATATCGAGGGGGTTATATAAAGCCCTAGGTATACTTAGGAGAATCAAATGCCCTCAATAATACCGATGACATTTGCCCCCTCAGCCAAAAAAAAAAAAAAAAAGAAAAAGAAAACATTATCAAGGGTAAATAAAATTACCTTGGTATTATCGGGGGAAATTCTGATACTCGGTATTTTTGAAAATTAAAAGAATTATAAAAAAAGAAAATAAACTTAAAATAAACTCTATATTGTCATTTACACATTTAAAATATAATTCACATGATTTTAAAATATATAATTATCATCAAATATATTTTTCTTGATAAGTATCGTGTAATATTAATAATATGTACGATACGATCAATCTTTTATTATACTATATGGATCGATCTACAAAATTTTACGTGTTATATAATTTTCAAGATTTGTTTGTGATTGATTAAGTTGAGATTCAAACAAAATTTTAAGTGTAATATAATTTCCGAGGATTGGTTTGTTGATTGATTAAGGTAATAATTGAATCTTACTTATATAACTTTAATTTTAATCATAATAATTACTATGAAAACTGCTTTAAAGATCACATAATTCTAAAGCCTAAATCTCATATTTTCAATAAAAGTAATAAAGATAGACGGATTTTTAAACTATTATTTATAAACGCTAACTTTTATATATATAGATAGATATAGATTGGGTAAATGCTTTGTGTTTATTCAATTTTCTACTTGTAATTATTTGTCCATAATGTGATAAAATTTTCTTTGGAGTTCTGTTAAACACATTCTAGTGTAATTTAATTTTGTAGATATATCCTTTGACATAACTCTGTTAAGGTCTTTTTCAGTTAAATTGCAAAGGCTATCCATTAAAGTTCAATTTAATTGCAAAAAGATCCAACTTTCTTTGAAAATTACAAACACTCCTTGATATTTGTTTTATTTTTCAAATTGCATCTTTTAAAGGCTTATAATTTCATTAAGGAAAAAAAAAACTCGGGAGGTGCTCGTAATTAAATAATGGACTCTGTTTTTGTAAATCTTAAAAATAGCTGGATTTTTTGAGCTAGAAAACTATAGGATAACATATCTCAATATACCAATGGTCATATCATAAGCACATCACGTACGTAAACTTTGCATGGCCACCTTTACATCTCCACCCCGCAACATCCGCCACTCCACCGCCCATCTCCACCATACCTCCCCCTCCGCCCTATATAAACACCCTCCGCCACCTCCACATTTGTAATTACAATAAACGTTGCTATTTTTCTTTATCAAAAAAATAATAAAAAAGACAAAAAAAAAAAGAGAGAATTTTATCCGTAAATTAAAAAAAAAGGAAAAAAGAAAAATGGCAAATCAAATTATTGTTATTACTCTCATCTTCGTCGCAGCTGTGGGGATGGCCTCCGCTAGCACCGCCGCCCCTTCTCTTGCCCCTGCCGCCACCAGCGGCAGCAGCAGCGGCGGCTTGTCTGAAGGTCCCACAGGTGCCGGTACCAGCAGCGGTTTGTCTGAGGGTCCCACCGGTGACAACGACTTGTCGGAGGGCCCCTCTGGTGAGTCCACCGACAACACCATCGGTACCATCAGTGGCGGCAGCACCGCCTCTGATGCTGCCCCGGTTGGTGGGCCCGTTTCCTATGCGGTGTTCGAGGATAACCTCACCCCCACTGCTGGACCCGCCCCCGCCAATGGCGCCACCGCACTTGAAGTAACCGTAGTCGCCGCCGCCGGCGTCATTGGTTCATTGCTCTTATGATTGAATTAGTCAACCCAATTTGGGATTTGAAAAGTGAACAAATTTTCGAATTGTATGTAAATATATATTTTCCCCACCGTTTCTATTTATCGGGTTGTTGTATTATTGATGGTGTTAAATACTTAAGAATTCTTCATATTAGTTTTTATTGGTGTTAAATTTTGACTCGTGGAAAACAAAGAGAAAAATAAGATTAAATAATATAAATAGCCTTGGTATTTAATATAACTTCAAAAACTAAAACCTCAAAATATCACGTGTGATTTTGTATTTCAACTTCTTCCCATATTAATTAGCATCCTTAATGATCTCAATTTCTTAAATACTGTGATTAAATAAAATTTGATTCATCTAAGACTATATATTCATGAGCCTTCAACCAGGGACGGACCAGCTATGGGCCAAGGGGCACTGGACCCCTGAAATTTAAAAAAAAATCAAGGGTATATATGTATTTTCACATTTATATTTAAAAAATAAAAGAAAAAAAATACATACTTGCTAAATAGAAAAAAAATAGAGAGAAATCAAATCTCTATTCTTCCTTACCGTCCCCACTCCCAATTTCTTTCTCCACAAACTCCTCTCTTGCAATCCCACCATTTCTTTATTCACAAATTCTCAAACCATCTCCTCCCCAATTACAAACCTAGGGTTTATTGGAGATTTGCATATTAAACCAGTAAGATTTATCTTGATTAAAGTAGATTTAGTTCAATATTTAATTGTTTTAATTTTATACCGTGAATTGCTTGTTTTAAGTTATTTCTCAATTATATTTGTCAATTATCACTTGGTAGGAATGATTGGAACATAATAGTTAATAGTTTGAATGAATATTTATAATTAATGATAATAATTTGTTGTTTGTTTATGTATCTAATTTATTTTATTTTTCTTACATATATTTTTTATTTTCTAATTTATTTCATACATAAATTAAAATGAAAGGTTAGATAATTATAATTCACTATGTTTTTATTGTGTAGATTAAAATGATGTGTCAAATGTCAAATATTAATTATTGACTTAAGTTAAACTTTCTTCGTTTTTAGATAAATGGAACGCTTTATTAAAAAAATATTAACTCTTGATTTTATTTGAAATATTTCGTATTATTTTTTGTATTATATGTTGGGCCCCACTCGGTGAAAATCCTGCGTCCGTCACTGCCTTCAACCATCCATGTATCGTGAGCACACTATAAGGCCTTCAGCCATACATTTCTAGGAACTTCATATGAGATTTATGCTCTTTTCATAGTTCATAGTATAAGGCCGCCGAGTTTATCTTATGCTCGTTTGATAATGATCATGAACAAGCTCGATAATAGCTCGATTAATCTAATAAAAAGGTTCTTTGTTATCTATTATTGTTACAAATAAGACAACAACAATAATAATTTGAGAAAAATATTTTTTCCCTCCCAAAGTATACCAAATGTTTGCTAACTGTTATTCATGGAGCTACATGCCATGTAGACTATAGGAAGTACGATGGTGTTCAACATGAAACGTACTATGAAGCATGTTATGCACGGGGTCTTTTGGAAGGCGGTGGGGAGTATATTGATGGCATCACTGAATCAAGTGAGTGGGCCTCCGCTCATTCTCTTAGGTGTCTTTTTGTGTTGCTGTTGTCGGCTGATATTCTTGCTAGGCCCGAGGATGTGGGGGGTAAGAGTTGACAGTTTCTCTCGGAGGATATGCTCTACAGGCAATGTCTGGTCTTTAAGAATCCAAGTAAATAGCCGTGGTGGTGCGTAATGAATCGCGATTCTAATATATTAAATCTACTATATTAGTTTTGATTATTGTGTTTATGTGTACTATAACCGAAACGTGTATCATTATTTGGTAGGACTGAATTTGAGTGAGTCTCGAATAAAAGTTTTAGCTTTCATAGAGATTGAGAAATTACTGAGATGCCAAGGTAAGAGCCTGTGAGACGATGACTCCATGCCATTTTCGGAGACTGATGGTAGTGGTGTTGGTCATAGTAGATTGATCCAGGATGAGTTGAACTATGATCGTAGGGCGTTGTTCTCGGATCATGTCGATCTTCTCTCGAAAATGACGAGTGAGCAAAAAAGTGTATAATCCAAGTTAATGAGTGGGGTCGAGTCCGATGGTGGTGCTATGTTCTTCATTTATGGCTATGGGCGTACTGGAAAAATATATTTGTGGAGAACTCTATCCGCTAGGTTGAGGTCTGAGAGTCATATCATGCTGAAAGTGGCATCGTGCGGTGTAGTATCTCTACTTTTTCCTGGTGGAAGGACCGTGCACTCTCGACTCGGTATCCCTCTGAATCCACATGAAGGGTCGGATTATAATATTAAGAAAGGCACCCCGTTTGCGGAATTTGGGACGGGGCTCCAATGAAGCACAAACATTACTTTGAGGCTGTTGAGACGAGCCTTCAGGATATAATGGAGGATATCGATCCGGTCAACAGACACAAACCATTTGGTGGAAAGACCATTGTGTTTGGTGGAGACCTTTGCCAGATATTACATGTTGTCCCCAAGGGCAGCCGACTGAAAATATTCAATGCGACTATTAATGCGTTCAGCATGTGGAGGCACTGCACTATGTTGAGGCTCACTCAAAACATGAGACTCGGGGTCAAGGTGACAGACAAGAACGTGCTGAGTTGAAAGAATTCTCCGATTTGATTGCCAACATTGGAGATAGAAAGATAGGAGGACCGAATAGCGGTTGTGCTGCAATAGAAATTCCAGATGATATCCTCCTCCGATATTCGGGCGACCCCATTGCAGCTATTGTTGAACATACATATCCGATATTTAGAGACTCTATAATATTAAGAAAGGCACCCCGCTTGCGAAATTCGGGATGGGGCTCCAATGATTCACAAACATTACTTTGAGGCTACTGAGACGAGCCTTCACGATATAATGGAGGATATCGATTCGGTCAACAGACACAGACCATTTGGTGGAAAGACCATTGTGTTTGGAGGAAACTTTTGCCAGATAATAAATTAAGAGATTTTTCGGGCGGCGACGACAACCTACCCTCTGTTGTTGTTATTATTATTATTATTATTATTATTATTATTATTATTATTATTATTATTATTATTATTATTATTATTATATTCTTCTTCTTATTATTATTATTTTAATTTTTTTTTTCTTCATGAGAGTGTTGTTGTATTTTCATGTTATAATTTTAGATTCATTGACAAAAATAAGGGAATATGAGTTCAATTGGATATAAGACTAATTAAAATGGACCTCTATTTAGAAAACTAATCGTTAATTTCCGCCCCAAAAAAAAACATACGAAAAAGGGGGGAAACATAAAATAGACAAATCTCCATTAGATCCATAACAATGATGCAAAATCCCCTTCATATATGCTCAATTGTGAAYTTTTAATATGGTCATCCTTCCAAATGCATCCCACATAAACTACTATTTGACCAAACTCCACAATGCAAAGTCCACATGTTTCAAAATGCAAATGTCTGAGTAATGGGATTGCGATTTTATATTCTACAATAATGCCCTACTATACAATTCACAATCATATTTATTGTATTAGATAAATAATATATACGACATAATGTAATAATCATAAAATCATAAAACTATATTTATGCAACATACAATAGAATATGCGAGTGGACGAGATTAACATGCATGTCATCTTATTCATTAAATACTTGACTATAAGATATTCACATTAGGTACTCAACATATATAGGGAAATGTTCAAGATTTGTACACTACGTTGATCATTTTTCCAAAAATAAAATTAAAAAGAAATGTAATGATCATAATAAAAGCGAGTCCTTTAATTTGGCTATTTAATCAAAAAGGTCCTTCTTATCGATTTTGAACTAAATGATTGATGTGGTAGGATTCAATATTCTTTTATTATTATTATTATTTTATTTTTAAAATAACAACCACCACAACAACAACAACAATATGTAGCGGCGAAGTTGCTACCACCTATCGGTCACTAGGAAAACAATTTGACATTTTTAATTTTGCTTAAAAACTCCTTAATTGATTGGTAAAAATTTCTTACTTATTGCATAGTTATTTTTATGTATTTCTTACTTAATAAGTAAAACATCTTATTTTCTTGGGCCAACTACCTTACTTGATAGCAGAATTTTCAAAATTGCCACAATTAAAACAAGTCTCAGTCTAAAGTGATCCCTATAAGACTTGTTTTCATCAATTAGTCAAGTTAATTGTGGTCAAAATTACTTTACTCTATTAGTCAAGTTAGACAAAAAAATTACTCGTAGTAGTTGTTTTATCAACTAGTCACGGTAAATAAACAATGAAACTTGACTAATGGATTAAAAAAAATCAAATAGTTAAAGGTAAAATTGATTAATTACTGTTTATTTCAATTAAAATTACCACTGTTAAGGTAATCTTGACCATATTTAAAACAAGTCCACTAMCTAACTAATAAAGAAAATTAAAAATGACCAAAATACTGTTACTAGGATTGTTCTAATTGTAGTCAATACATCGATCTTTTTTGGAAAATGACTAATATAGTTGATCATTTTAAAAATCTTCCAACATACATATAACAATATTTTCTTCCAATTTATAGTGAAACAGAATAGTRGACTAGAAAATTCTGAATTCACATGCATGCCATCTTCTTCATAAATATACAGGTATGAAATCTTATTCACTAAAACTTGGACTATAAATAACATTCTCATTTATCATCAAATATACATTCAATAATAGAGTTTCTCTAATTATTGAGAGAAATTAAGAGTCGTGTTGAGATCCATTCTGCAACAATGGATAAAGGTAAAAACCTTAAACCCTAAACTGAGATGTTTAACTAAAAAGTAAGATTTTTTTCGACATAAAGTAAGATTTTTTTTTTTGACATATTTTGATATAATTTAAGAAATCTCCACTATTAAGTAAGAAATTTTTGGTCATTAATTAATTTATTTTTACAATGAAGTAAGAAGCTTTTGTTATCATCAAGTAGGAAATTCTCGATTGTTGTATTAAGTGAGAAATACATAACAATATTTTGCTATCAAGTAATTTTATTTTATTTTTTGCGATAAAACTAAAAAATTAAAATTATATATGTTTATTAAGTAATAAATACATAACAACAATTGCAAATTAAATAAAAATTTTTTAAATCAAGTACGAAATTTTCATCAAATAAGAGTTTTTGAGAGATTAAGTAAGAATTTTTCGAATATATAGTAAGAAATTTCCGCAAGTATAGTAAATAAATTCCACACACTAATTAAGAAATTTTCAAATATATAGTAAGAGATTTTTGGTCATTAAGTAAGAATTTTTTAAACATAAATTAAGAGATTTTTGACATATACTAAGAATTATATTGGGCAATAAAAATTGCCTGGAAATTTTCCGGGCGGCAAGGGCAGCCTAGCCTCTGTAGTCATTATTATTATTATTATTATTATTATTATTATTATTATTATTATTATTATTATTATTATTATTATTATTTTTATTATTATTTATTTTATTTTTATTTTTATTATTCATAGTGAGAGTGTTGTGGTATTTTCATGTCATAATTTAAATTCTTTGACAAAAATAAGGGATTATGAGTTAAATTAGATATAAGACTAATTATCAAATGGACCTCTATTTGAGGCGAAATATGTCATTAGGAGGTAAACCGAGAAAAACTCATAGTCCAGAAGGCAAAGTGCACGAAATAAAATATTAGGAGACAAAGTGTCAAATAGTATATAGTTTGTGAGGCAAAAATAAAAATAAAAATAATTTCGAAATGAAATGACAAAATACCCCTGCATTAATCACGTGAAAATCACGTGCTGAGCTCCGGTCACCGGAATCTTCCAATAAAAGGTAAAGTAAAAAAATCGCACAGTTTAGTAGTTAAAGTGTACGAAATAAAAGATTAGGAGCTAAAGTGTCAAATTGGGTATAGTTTGGGTGGGAAAAAGTATTATTCTCTAATAATTTTAATCAAAGACGGAGTAGGAACAAAAAGAAAAAAAAATAAAAAATTATTATTATTAACGAACGGGTTAATAAACACGTTAACGGGCATGTTCAAACATAAAAAAAAATCTTAACGAACCGAGCTCAATCATAATTTGAAAATTCTTAATGAGTTCGAGTCGAGCTCGAATAAAATGAAAAAATTAACGAAGAGCGAAACTCGAATCTAACTCGTTTCCTGATTCTAACACTACCATTGTGTGTCCCAAATAATTATAATTTTATTTATACTATGCAAATGTTATTCTTTTACAAAATAATAACTTTAATATTCAAGGAAACTACAACGTAATAAAAATAGGAAAACAAAAAGGCAAAAAAGATGCTCTAATGCCGCAACGGGGAATATTATGGTACCGATGCAGAAGGTAGAAAACCCCGCGATGAGGACTTCAAAAACCTCAAGGAGCTAGCAATGGGGTGACAAATTCACCCTTTCCACCCGGTGGTGGCACCGTCTATGAATTAATGAACCAAGCCGCTCGTGAGCTTTGAATCTTGAGTCTATAAAAACACGTTCAGAAAGGTTGATTCAAATAAACGAACCACACTCAAGCTTAACGATATTGAGCTTGTTAAAAAGTTCATGATCGAACTTGTATTTAAGCTTGTATAAATTAAACTAGCAGTTTGATTTTAATTTTAATTTTTATGTGTTTTTATGACAAATATAGAAATATTTAAATTAATTTATTTGTTTAAATATTCTAGTTGATATATATATATAGTCTCTGGCCAGAGCTGATAGTGGGGTGTTTAGAGAAATGTGTTTCTCTAAGTCACACACGAACGGATTATCTTGAACCTAGAACGTACACACAGTTATTGAACTAGAAAGAGGTCTCGATGAACCAATACCTCTTGTTCAATCGGGACATAGATCGCGAAGGGATCGTACTGTACATATAAGCTATATCACAAGGTTCTTGCAGGCACTTCATTTGTATCTAGGGAATTATGATGCGTAGTTGCTAGGCGCCTCTCATAATTCGTTGGGTTCTGGTTTGACCAGTGATTAAGTAAAATGAGTTTTATTTAATCAGGGACTCTAAGGGACGAGTTCATATAAGAACA
>BMAC01000167.1:173459-213102 GCA_014905375.1 Phtheirospermum japonicum
TATATATATATATATATGTATATATCAACTAGAATATTTAAACAAATAAATTTTATATATATATATATATATATATATATATATATAATGTGATTTAAAAATATTTTATTTTATTTTTGTTATAAGTAAAAAATAATTTAATTTATAATTAATATTCATTGAGCTCATTGGTGTCGCCAAATCTCATAAGTCATCAATGTATTAAATGAAAAAGAAGTTTGATATATCTCTATAATAAACGAGTTTAGTTCAAATTCTATAAAATTTGACTCGCTTCGATTCGATTGCACCACTCGCAGTTGAAATGACCACGTGAAAAGCATATCATCTAATTAGGACAATTATATATTTGTTAATTTTTTTTCCTTATTCTTTTCAATGTTTCTTTCTTCACGTTGCTCGAGCTAACAGTTCTAAAGCTCATAGATAGGTCTTGTTGGAATAGTTACAATAATCACTAAACTGGAAAAATTAAAATAAGAACAGAAAAATATTATAAGTCGAGTCGAGATTGAATCTCTCTCCGCAAAACGAATTTGCCCCGGTAGTGCTTCGTCGGTTTTGGCAAATCGTTCCCAAAGATGAAAGGACTACGTCTTTGGTTTTAACCGCACCGTTAGAAAACCAAAGCTCCGACGAACAGGTCGAATTTTGGACTGAGCTATGAAATAAGAAAAATATATAAACTGATATGTATGCAGTATGTTCAGGTGCTCTGTTGTTTCAGATGTTCATGCAAGTATGGAAAGCAAAAACGAATGCAGGAGTCTCACCCTTTTATAATGTGTTGTTCGAATCACAATGTGTTGTGAACCCACGGCTAGCTTACACCTGAACCATTGAGGGTCACACCACGTGTTTCCTGATTATTGAAAACGACAGCTAGAAATTAATTGTTAATTTTAGCATAATTAGATGTCAATTTGATTGAATCTAAAATTCATAATTGTGATTATGAATTGAGAAAAATACGAGAAAATTATTCTGGACGCGAAAATATAATTGTTATATTTTTCGAAATTATCGTTTGTGAGAAATGATTTAATTACGATGGGGTTTTTGATTTTAAAATAGGATCGACCCAATAAACCGTTTAAAGTTATTGGGCCAATGTTTTTATTTTAAATAAAAAGGCTTGTTTAATTTGTATTGGGCTTTATTTAAATAAAAGGAATTTGGACTTGATTAAAGGCTTTGTTTTATTTTTTATTTTTATATGGCCCATCCCTTAAGCCCATCTGACTTGGGCTTTTGGCTTTTAAGTAAAAAAAAAAAAAAATTAAAAACAAAGCATATAAAAGGAACAGAGGCAGACGGGTTTTGGGAATGCACTATTAAGAATCAAATATATACACGGCTTTTAAAAACAGATCTTCTTTGAAAAACCCTACCCCAGCCGCCGTCCTCCTCGAGCCGTCCGCCGTCGCTTGCCGTCGGCTGACACCACCGAAACGTTCGGTCGTTTTTCTCCGTCGTTTTCTATCTCACGACGAGTTTAGTGCGTCGTCGCGAGGGCGTCGGGATATTTGGTGTGTGATACCGATTGTCGGAGTCATTGCCGTCACCTCCGCCTCGTCTCGCCGGAGCTCCACGCACGTTATAATCGGACGCCGACATAGCCCGCACCAGAGATTCATCGCAGCCAGATTTTCTGCGCCGGACCGTTGCTCTCGCGTTGTGCGCAGCCGCCTGACCGGAACCAGGCTCTCCCATACTGCGCCTGTCGTTGTCTCCCCGTGCGCTGTCGTCAAGCCGGAGTTCAGGTCCCTGACAGCCGCAGCTCCACCGGACCTGTCGTCGTTAAAGAAACAGGCCGCTCGCACCTCCCTGCTCCACCAGGTTGCTGTCCAATAGCCACAGCCGAGGATCGCCGGAGCGCTCGCCGTTTTGCTGCCAGCGCGTCGCTGCAAGTTCGACGCTGAGGCCGCCCGCCGCTGCTCTATTCTGAACGCCGACGTCTCTCCGCCACGTTGCTGTCGCCGTGCGTGAGGTATGTGTTGTTGTTCTCGTTTATATATATATATATGATATATATATACATACTGTTTCTATATATATACGATATATATGTTGAAGGCTGTGTTTAATATAAGTGTGTGCTTATAGTCTGTATGCGTGAGTGGCTGAATGAATCTTGTATGTGCATGCTGAATGAATGTAGTATGTGTGTGCTTTAATGATATATGTGCATGCAGTAATATATAAATATTATGTTAAAATATGTATGTGTCTGCATGTATTTATGAAGTTACATGCATGTTAATTTATTTTATGTATTGCATGCTTAAGTATATGTATTATAATATATATTATACATATTAATATATATATAAATGTTATATATATAAGTTTAATATATTAATATATATATATAAATATATATAATTGTTATATATATTTAATTAAATAGAAACCGATCATGTTTATTCGATTTTAAGAAAAACGAATTGTTTCTATTTATTAAAGGCAATCAAAAACATTGTTTGAATTAATTGATTATAAAATTGGACCGTCGTCAATTGAATTCGATTCAATTATTTAAAATTTTTGTTTTCCGTTGCGCGACGGTACCCTCGATTCCCAACACTTTAGGCTTCGAGTTGCCGGGACGCAGCCTTTTCTTCGAGTTCTCACCTCGTTCAAGCAAATTCACCCGAGGTTCATCCGAACTTTTCGTATTCTTGTATTGGATACGAACTTCGGATTCAATTTGTACTTTCCGGATAACGTCTTCAAGAGACATCGCCTTTCGTTTATGTTTGAGGTACGTCTTGAAATCTTTCCAACTTGGTGGAAGCTTGTCAATCATGGCAGCGGCCGTGAAAGCATCCGGGAGAATCATCCTCTCGGCGTGGACATCATTCACCAGCATTTGAAACTTTTGAACTTGTTCCTTAACCGGGCGAGAGTCCACCATCTTGTAGTCCATGAAGTTCGTGACTACAAATTTCCTAGTTCCAGCCTCGTCGGAACTATATTTTTTCTCAAGTGCCTCCCAAATTTTCTTGGAGGTCTTTACATCCGAGTGTACATTACTCAGGCTATCTTCTAAGCTACTTAAAAGAAAACCTTTACATAGATAGTCCCCATTGTGCCAATTATCATAGGCAGCGTGAACATGGAAACTGGTCTCATCCTTGTCCGGAGCAGGTGGTTCATCTTCTTTCACGAAGTTGGCGAAACCAAGTATCGTGAGGTCGAACAACATCTTTTGTTGCCACCTCTTGAAGCCTTCCCCATTAAATTTTGGAGGCTTCTCTGCCGCGGGCATGATCCGAGAGGAGTGCACTGGCGCGTTCATCGTTGGTACAAAAGTCCCCACCAAACCCGTTGAATGGGTATTCAAAACAGTTGAATCTGTTTGGGGAACAGTTGCAAACAAACTCGGAACCGAAGTTCCCGTCATCCCAATGGGATGGGTCACAGTCGGAGCTGACATATTTTGGACCGAAGTCCCTATCCCAAGAGGGATCGTTCCAACAGCCGAAGCTATGGATGAGTTCGACTGTGCCATGCGCTTAGTCAGCGTCTCGAGTAAGAAATCAAGAGTTCCTGGGTTGATAATTAACTCAGGCTGAGTAGTGTTCACGATTGGCGTAGACATGCCAATTGTCGTTGTGTTCGTGACTGCGGGGGCAGTGTTCGTCGGAGTGCTTGAGGTTGACATCCTTTTCCAGTTAGGGATTACAAAAAAATAAAATTACAGAAAAAATTCGTTTTGCGATTGTTGGAATAGTTACAATAATCACTAAATTGGAAAAATTAAAATAAGAACAGAAAAATATTATAAGTCGAGTCGAGATTGAATCTCTCTCCGCAAAACGAATTTGCCCCGATAGTGCTTCGTCGGTTTTGGCAAATCGTTCCCAAAAATGAAACGACTACGTCTTTGGTTTTAACCGCACCGTTAGAGAACCAAAACTCCGGCGAACAGGTCGAATTTGTTGTTTCAAATGTTCATACAAGTATGGAAAGCAAAAACGAATGCAGGAGTTTCACCCTTTTATAGGGTTCAAATCAGGACCCAAGTCCCAGGCCCATGCCCAGGACCCAGGATCCAGGTCCGAGGTCCGGGTCTGGGACCTGGACCGGGCTCGGCTTCGCCGAAGGCGGACTGGCGAACCCAAGTCCAAGAGCCCGCGTGAGCTTCGTTTACACAAAGTTCACACAACCCACTGGGTCCACTTGATGTCCAATCATTAAAAGTTAAACACTTTTAAACTCCCTTCCACATTGGATAACTATCAATGTGGGATAAACGATAAGGTTTAAAAGCACCTATCCAACTTCCAAACACCATTTCTCACTCACCAATAAATGGAATTGAGAAATTCAAAAGGCTATAATAATTTACACGACACGTAGAACGAGCCTATACAATTCGTTAAAACGAATTATCATTGTACCAATTAACTAGAATAAATCTAATTTACAATCTTTAATTAGAATAAATTTAATTATTAACAGGTCTTTCCTCAAAGATCAGAACATATTTTTATAACATATCTTTTTTTTACCCTCCCAAGTTTTTGATTATATTGGTACTGTTAAATTTGGACATGTAATAATAATATGATAAAACGAGAGAAAGTACAAGATTATTTACGTAAATAAATTCACTGTGATTGTATAATAATTTAAGAATATCAATCTGACCAAAAGATTGTTTTTTCTTGGAACCACCGCATAAGAACAGTTAAGAACCTATTTTTCTGTTCCTTGTATTTTTCTCATTCTAATTTCTCTGGAATGAATTTTTATGAAGTGATTTATTTAAAACTCCATTTTAAATTGACCATCAAAATGAAAATTGACCTTTTGATTAAAAAAGACGAAACCAAAAAGTGCTCACGAATACGAAATCTAAATAAATATTAATAACCTTCACTAATTAAATAAAATAATTTACACTTTGTGCAATAATTACTTGAAATATATGATTGTGAAATAAATAAAAATAGAAAAATATTCATAAGAATATAAAATCAAATTGATAAATTCAATATAATTAATAATAATTTTGGTTAAAGATGAGATCATTACCAAAATAAAAATAATTAAGATGTTATAATATCCCAAATTATTCCCGAATAATTTGGTCGATACAACAATATTTCAATGTTTGCTTAGTTTTATTTCTAATTAAAACCCGGTTTACGAATATTATAAGCGGTGACGAATAAAGCCCGTATTCACATTTTGTTACCACGAATAAAGCCCCACTCTCAACTCGTTTCAAATTTGGATCCGTAAAAAGACCCGATCCGTTTTTTTACCATACCCGGAACAATTTAGGAGATCTTGTTTGGTAGGTATGATATGAGATTTATAACATGGATTAACACCAAAAATGAGTAACAGTAACACCCATTTTAAACAATAAAATATGTTAGATGCTCTAACACAACAAATTATGGTTGCCAACTTGCCAGTGCCACACAAAGTCTTTAGTTATTATTCCTAAAATATATGATGTCATTTATTGATTATTATTATTATTGAAAATGACGGTGCTTTCACGTCCGCATGCTCCCACCCCCTACTGTAATTACAAGCGTTGATTTCTTAATATAAAAAGCCTAAATTTATATTCCATTAATCTGATGATTTCCATTAATTGAGAAATAGTACCGTAGAAGTTCCCATTATTATTATTATTTTATTTTTATTTTTAACCTATTTTTAAGGTGCACTGAAATTTATCAATGGCCAGGCAACATCCGCGGCCAATTCGACCAAACATCTCTATTACTCTTTTCCAATCAATGTTTCTTTTTTTTTTTTTAAATCTTTTTTTAACATCGCTTCATATTTTTATTTTAAAAGTATCGAATATATGCGACATGCGACATGTACATGATAGGACCTATGTTACGCGTGACATCTTCACACTCTATATAACACCCTCCCTCCACGATGATATTTTAATAAGAGCTGCAACATTTTGGGAGGAAGAAAATAAAAGGAAAAAAAAAATCCCATCCACCTAAAAAAAGATATGGCAAAACAAATCATTGTTCTTGCCCTCATCAATATCATTTTCTTCGCCGCTGTGGCATATGCTGCCGAACCCATGGTGGGCCCATATAGTTCCGAGGACGAATTTATAAGCCGCAACGAGGACCTAAAACGCCTCAAGGAACAATATGGTGACGACATCACCATTACCCCCGGTGGTGGCATCATCTCTAATGTCCCTTTTCAAGGAGCACCCGATGATTGGTTCGAGCCCGTGGCCGCTGGTTCCGATGGCTTGTACGACCCAGTTCCTATCGCCTATGAAGATTATGCCATCGACATTACCCCGGCCCCGGCCCCCATCAATTTAGGGCGTGGAAAATATATCAACTACTGAGGATAATTATAAATATGTTGGATCTTTTTTTTTTTCTTCCTTTGAATGTTCTTTCTCCATGTTGCAAAGCTAATAACAATTCAAAATCTGATATATAATATAAGCCATCGGTTTATTATTGGTAGTGTTAATTTTGGACATGCTTATGGTAAACGAATGAAAGTACAAGATTAATAACGTTGTCACCTATTTGCAAATGCATATGCCCATACTAAGTTGTTCTTGAATCCAACATCATAAACTAAATAGATGAAATATCTTTGTACCAAACGATTCATTCTCTTAACAGCCGCGTGGATGCTTGTCTCGGGCATCAATAAAGTATCGAAACAATCTTTAATCATATTAAAGAAGATGATCATCACTATCGTAAACTTCACTGTTTATCTCACCCAATGGCGTATGCAGAATTTTGAATTTGGTGGCACGAAATATATACATACACAAAACACACACAAAATACATAAATAGAAAATAGTGATACACTTTTTTTGGGCTTTTTCTTCTTTTTCTAAAATTTTTTTATATCAAAGTGGTTATTATTCTCGTATAACAAAGATTATGAAAACACGGGGTTTATCTCATAAAAATTGAAAATGATGTTATGTTTTATTGGCAAAAAAAAAAAAGTCAACAAAACAAAAATTTATAAAATAAATTAACAAAAAAGAAAATATGCATATAGGAGTAAAATCCTTATTTTATTTGCAAAGAAAAAAAAATGTAAAAACAATTAGAGGATCGAACACTGGTGGGTTTGCTACAACCTGAGATCACTAACCAATTCACCACTCTCAAATTCTTGAAATTATTAAGACTTATATATATAAATTAATTTATTTTGGGGTTACAGATGTACCCCTTGAACCCATGTAGATCTTCCACTGATCCCACCAGAAAGCATCAACATTTACAAACATCAATAAAAATACCTTTAATCAAAAAATAGAGTCATAACCTAAAACAATTAAGTAGAAGGGATAATAATAATCATCATCAACCCATTCTACTTGAAATAATAATATAAGATCGTTATCATACAAGTATTAGCATGCACGTGATGGTGGACAATGCCGACCTTGATTAAACTCATTGTGTATCTATTATTCTATCGTCAACAATTCCATTATTATTTCTTAAAAAAAAAAAAGAGAGGAGAAAAATGAGTACAAGAGAGTTCTTGTAAATGCAGGGGAAAACAAAGTGAAGGATTGAAAATGAAAAAAGACGGTGTATGCCTGGAAAGAAGACAAATAACTTCATAATATTGGGCTTGTTGATTTGTTTGGCCCAATAACCCTACCTATCATAAAATCTTCCAGAATAGTATCGTTTATTAGCACAGCACGAGCTTCTGTGTTTTTTGTGCAGCACCGAATCGGCACCCGTCTAATTCAGGGTGAAAACAAGTGGATCTCAATTGTTGATTTGACGTGGTTAGACTATCTCCTAAAGTCTCTTTGTAATCGATAATTGGCCATTTCAAGGAAGCAAAATTATTAATCTATATAAATATAAAATAGTATTGACTAAATGAGGTAATTATTTTGGTTCCTCCAAAATTATTTACTTTCTTCACAAAGAATTTATTTTTTTGCGCAAAATCATAATTGTTCACATTTCAACTGTTTTTCTTTTTTAAATTTAAATCTCACAACACACAATTGTTCACTTTTCAACATAGATTTCAAAATTCCAGTCGTGTATTTTTAAAAACTTTTCCAGTTTTCGAATATGTGATCCGAAACAAATTTTCGGATATGATGGCTTAAATTTCGAATTTGTGAACCAAATCTTTTTGAGTTTTTTAAAGTTCCGAATTCAGATTTTTGAAAGATCAATTTCGAATTTTGAAATCTCAAAATTTCAAATTAATGAGCAACATAATTTGAATTTTTAAATGCCTATAATTCAAAATTTTGAAATTACTATATATCCAATTATTATATTTTAAAATAAGTTTTTGTATCATTTAATCAGTGATATAGTCTATACTATATAAAACATCAATGAATAATATCCACGAAATTTAGAAGAGTACAATAATAAAATTTATTCATATACGAGTTAAGATTTTGATTAAAATAAACTGTATTTTTCGATATTTTGAATTGAAATAATAAACATTATATAAATCAATCATAATAAAAGTAACCATAAAAATAAATTTAATTACATGCCCCGAATAAATAAATAAAAAAGTATGAAAATAAATTAAACTGCAGGCCCTAAGAAAAAATTGTCATCCAAAAAATAAAGAAAGGCATCAGAATTAAATAAATTACGGACCCCAAATATAACTAATTTGACAAAAGATAATAAAATTTTAAAATATTTTGGAATTGAATAATGTTTCTCTCCTTGCATAATTAAACTCTGGAAAATTTAGAATCTTCCACATCAATTTAATAAAAAATTTTGAGATAATTTAATTCGATTCACTTTCAGAATTAGAATACTAAGCAAATGAAATAAAGTACATCAAATTTCATATTCCATGTTTAATGATTCAATTAACAGGTCCGAATCACATTTTTATTAAATGAGGTTGCATACAATTTTTTTTGCCTAACTAAATACATTTGATTTATAAAATATAGAAAATTGATCGATTTTTTTTTTTTTTTAATCAACCAATCGAAAATTGACAAAATGAATAAAATCGAATTGGTAACTTCTACTGTAATTTTATTTTCAAAATTTTACAGGTGATTTAATCCGGTTCACTTGCAAAATTAGAATCCTAAACAAAGGAAATATAGTACATCAGATTTTTTATTCAATATTCAATAATTATGAGATTTCAAGTCGGAATCACATTTTCATTAAATCAAAGTGCATTCAGTTTTTTTTTCTTCTAATTAAAGACATTTAATTATAAAAAATGCAACAAATCAATTTTTTTTCTAAGACCAAACAATAAAAAAGGACAAAATAAATACAATCGGGTACAATAGCGATAATAAGTGCATACGAAACCCGATTTGTTTGGTTGATCAGAATTTCAAAATTTGAATTGCTATGGTTCCAAATAATTCTCTCTATAAAATATAGGTTCCTATTATTTGCAAATCAATTTCGATACATCATCATTCCCCACCCGAAATGTGTCTGTGTTTTTTCTCTATTTTCAAAACTTGGAAGCAAAATTTTTTGGAAAGATGCCTCATTTGTTTGGACTCATCATGATTTGATGACAATGAACCGAAGTCTTTGATGGAGATCGTTTTTCATGATTTGTAGATAATTATTGGTGCTTAGTATTTTCTTTATTATATATAGATATATAGATTCAAATTGTCTACTAATTGTTCGATTCATCTACTAAATTGACTTAAATTCTCTCAAATCATTTAAAACAAGGAGGACGGATTACTGGTGTGATAAAGAAGATCAATGTAAAATTGTTAGAGATTCAAATTGTTGAGGGTCGCATTTACGCGCTTCAAAATTATTATGTGAAAAAACAACACCGGGAAATTTCGTACTACAATGGTCAAATTCAAAATTACGTATTTAATTTTTGTACTTTTTCAACACTCACCGACATTAACAAAGTTGACGAGACCATGTTGTTTGGTTAGTTTCTTTATACTTCGAATAGTTTAAAATATATACAATTATTTGATTTTTTTTTAATTAATTTAATTTAAATTCTTATTATATATAATTGGAAAGGTATTCGAGATTCATAACCCCGATGAGAAATAATTAATGGGTGGAAAACGAGCGTGGTTGATTGAGGTTATTCTCGAGGATTTAAGGTAAGTTTCAGTTATAGCGTTTTGCATCAATATTATTTGCAAATATTATTATTTTTGGTTGCTTTTTTATTTATATTAATTAATAATCAGCCTTTATAATCATTTGATATTGTAGTGGTGTCGAATTAGTTGTACTATTTGTGGCTAATACGTTGAGCAAGTTTTGGATTCTGAAAGCGATTTTTCCGTAGAACCTCCGGTTATGATTTTACAAATGTGTCGTGCGAAGGTCTATAGAGGTAATAATATGTTTGGGTTGATTGCCTAATTTTTGTTGTTATTGATTGTTATATTCGCAGCTATTATGAGTTGAAATGTGTTGTTCACCTTTTGGATTTACGTAGAAATAGAGCATAATTTATTATATAGTATTTTATATATATATATATATATATATATATATATATATATATATATATATATATTATATTCTGTTTTGATAATTTACGAATATTCGTAATATGAGAATGTGCTGCAAATATGTTGTATCTTTTATCTCAATAGTAAATTTTAATTAACATGAAATATAGTTTTCAGTTTCGATATTATTTTTTTCCCTTTTAATTTATGTATACCTCAGTAAATTTCAACTAAATATTTATAAATCAAAAAAGTTTAAGACATTGGATCTCACATGCACCGAAAATCTTTTAAAATTTTATTCATAATTTTTTATTAACTTTTTTTATTTAAAAAGTTACTATTGACAAATCAATATTGAGATGATTTACCTTTCAGTGACTGAGATTGAAAAGAATCCATATGAAATCCAAGAATATGTCATGTCGAGTGTGATCACCCTGTTACATTGGACTTGACCCAATAGCTGCTCCACACACCATTAGATTTGGATGAACATATAAAAATCAGCTAGATCTCAACATAGATGGACATATGTAAATGAATTTCATGCAATAAACAAACTAAAAATCAAATTGATTTGCAGATCTTTAAGTAAAATAGGTCACAAATATTTCAAAATCTGAAAAAAAAACAAAAAAAGATTTTTGAAGGACAAGACCGATATTTGCAAAATTTGATATGCAATTTCAAAAACCTGCTGAAAGAAAACAATGAAAACCCTAAATTCGGAGGTTTACCTGATAAATTATTCTCGAAAGTTCAAAACAAAATTCACTGCATGTGATCTAAAACGCATTAAAATTTTAGATCTAACATAGATCTGGTCTAATTCGAGTGGTGCATTTCTGAATCAAATAGGAAACTTATGGTGTTTGTTTGGTGTGTGTGAACGGTGATGGGATGGGAGGGAGATGGCGGATGTTACCAGAGGTAGGGTTTGGAAACTCATGGGGTTTTTGTTGTGTGTGAACGGTGAATTTTAGTCAGACGGAGATGGCGAAGGAGCGGCGGAGTTAGGCTACATAATGGGGAAGGTGGAGTGGAGGAGACGGGATAGATTGCAATGAAACCAGAGGTTTTGAACTACAACTCCATGGTGTTTGTGTTGTGTGTGAGCGGTGAATCTTAATCGGGGTTGTAGTTGGGTTCGGAGCAACGAGCTTAGTTTTCGGTTTCGACAGTCTGGAGAAGGTTAGGGTTTGTGGGGGTGGCGAATGGGCCAAAAAAGTAAGATTTGGGTATTTATAGTAGGTTTAGTTTGGTGAGGGTAGATTAGGACGGTTCTTCTATAGAACCAGATAGGGCTCCATTATGGAGCCCTATAGATGACATGGCATTCATCCGAGCCTTTAATTAATTTTTCTTTTTATTTTTTCTTTCTAATTTATATAAATGTACGGTGGGGTAAATGTCATGTGTTATAAAGGGCCCCATCTGGTTCTATAGAAATATTCCAGATTCGAACCGTTGCACGTGGTGTGGGATGTATAAACCGTTCGATTTCGGGTGGATTTAAATGGGTAGAATTCTAAAAAGGGTTAGGGTTTTTTAGTTGGGCTTTAACAATTGGGTCAAATTGGGCAGAGTTTTATTTATCATTTGGGCTTCTAAAAAATAATTTATTTATATTTATAATTTAAAATATTATCTATTGAAAATAAATAAATTAAATATTATTTATATATAATATAAAATTTGATTAATATGTCTATATATTTTATTTTGTTTTGTTTTTCTTCTTCAAATTTAGTTATTTATTTTAATTATTAATCGAATAACCTTATATTATTTTTTTCTTACTTTAAATTATAAGTATTTATTTTTTGTGTATGTATGTATATACATTAATAATTTTGAATTGAAATAATATATTATAATGATAATTTTGGACATTTTGTATGACTTTTATATAATTTTGAATTGAATTAAGACATTAGACTAATAATTTTATTCATTTTAAGTATATAAAGAGAGCATATATGTATATGTGTATGCATATATATACTCTATTAATTTTTAATTAAAATAAGATATTAGAATAATATCTTATTTTAATATTATATTAATTTAAATGTATTATCTGAAAATGTTATTAAACATAATATGTTCAATTAAAATATTCAATAACGTATAATCTTAACGATCATGTATATAGTGTGAATTCGATCTATAATTTATGTAGTGTGGATTTGTCCGTTATTTCTCTCCATCTCTACTCTATCCATATGTCTATTCATATGTTCACATAGTAAATAATAATATAAGTAACATTAATATAATTTGTATTTATGCCCCGTGCATTGCACATGTGTAAAAAAAAAATTGTATCTACTTAAAGATATATATATATATATATATATATATATTGTTAAATTCACAATCTCGAGAAATAGAAAGCAACACTGTCTCCCTATTATTTTCTTTTTTCTTTTATGTAGATTGGTTCCCCATTATTTTCACAAAATATGTGATGAAAGAATTTATAAATAAAGAGTATGTTAAAGTAACATTGGAATATAAATTTCTTGAAATATGGAACTGATATAAGTAATAAGGCTGATAAAGTAAAATGATATAAATAATTTTAAAAAAATAGAGAGAATTTACTTAAGAAATGAGATTTAAGAAGTTTGATATATATTATGTTGGAGTTTGTCTTAAGCCTTGGACTATCTCCAACAACCTTCTTATAATGGTTACTTAGCCATTTGAGAGAGTAAAAACCATTAATATTACTCCAACTCACTCTAAAGGAGCTCCTCGAAGTTCATTCCTCCCTCCTACAAATATAGAAATTAAAGGAGCTCCTCGAAGTTCATTCCTCCCTCCTACAAATATAGAAATTGTCAGGGAGTATGTTAGAATTAGTCTTACACATGCTATCCTAGTTCTCCTTCACTCGATGTCATCATTTGTACTTGAAAAAAATATATCGTTGAATTGGGATGAACTCAACGTACTCAATACTATACCGACATATTTCATATAAATATTAAACTTAAAAAATAACACAATAAATCATATAATTAATAGAATAGCATTTCAGAAAAAACAGTTACTCATCTCAAATAAGAATTTGAGATATAATAATTGATAATTATTGTGCTTCCAATACATGTATTAGTCTTATATATTAATTTATTGTCATAAATAAAATCTCAATCTTATTTTTTGAAAATGTATTATTTAACTTTTATTGGAAAAAGAAAGATATTATAATCAATAATTTCTATCCTGGAATTTAAAAAATAAAAATCATCCAAAAAATAACAAACCAAATAATTAAATTCGTGAGTAAAAGAGAAATGAATCCATTTCGACATGATAGAAAAGAAACAAAAAGAAAATAAAATTCCCCCCACAGTCAAAAAGGTTTTATTTTACCGGTGTAGTGGTGCGAATAGGTTGTATTGTAGGGATCGATTTGTAAATAACACTCTTATTAAAACGACGCAAAATGGATACCGTATTACCACACTGCCACTACTAGGGCAAATGTTTCTCAAATCTTCCTGAAAAACCTCACACCACACCACTCTCCTTCCCACACTCTGCACTTCGATTCAAATTCGGATCCACAAATAGATCCGCACCATTTTTACCATAACCCGGAGCAATGGCGTTGGCCTTTGACGAATATGGCCGGCCATTCATTATTCTAAGGGAGCAGGAGCAGAAAACCAGATTGCGCGGCCTCGATGCGCAGAAGGCAAATATCTCTGCCGGCAAAGCGGTGGCTCGGATCCTCCGAACCTCTTTGGGACCGAAAGGCATGGATAAGATGCTTCAGAGCCCCGACGGTGACATCACCATAAGTAAGCTCTGCAATCTCACCCACTTCATGTGTGTGTGTGTGTGTGTTTTCGATTAGCACCTCCGAGGTTTTGTTATTTTTGCGTGGTTTCGAGTTGATTGTATTTGCAGATATGTTATTTAGGTGTTTTAGAATATGGTTAGCTCTGAGATTTACTCCGCTTTAAATGCAGTATCTAGTTATTGTCTTGGACTAGCTTCGTTTAGCTGAAGAAGATTAAAAAGATACTAATACTGGTTTCGTGTTGCATATTGATGAATTATCGAGAAAGTTGATGTTTAATAATATCACTGACCTTGGATTTGTGAGAACTGTGTTTTTTTCTCTGTAAAAAGCGCAAGTTACTTATTTATGTTTTTTCCCCTTTCAGCGAATGATGGTGCAACAATCCTGGAGCAGATGGATGTTGACAACCAGATTGCTAAGCTCATGGTCGAGTTGTCCCGGAGTCAAGACTATGAAATTGGTGATGGAACAACTGGAGTTGTTGTTATGGCTGGTGCGCTTCTAGAACAAGCTGAGAAACTTCTGGAACGTGGGATTCATCCTATCCGGATTGCAGAAGGATATGAAGTGGCCTCCAGGATTGCTTTCGAACATTTGGAGCGCATATCCCATAAGTTTGTATTTGGCGCAACAGATATCGAGCCTTTGATTCAAACTTGTATGACCACTTTATCCTCCAAGATGTGAGTATTGTTCCTTATTTCGCACTTGTTTCTACAATTTTCATAAATTGAATATTTACTTTTTTTTGGTATGTCAATTGCAGTGTGAATAGATGTAAGCGCAGTTTGGCTGAGATTGCGGTTAAAGCAGTGGTTGCTGTTGCAGATTTGGAGAGGAAGGATGTTAATCTTGACTTGATTAAAGTGGAGGGAAAAGTAGGTGGAAAGCTGGAGGATACCGAACTAATATATGGGATTGTGGTTGACAAAGATATGAGCCATCCGCAGATGCCAAAGCAAATCCAGGACGCAAATATTGCCATTTTAACCTGCCCCTTTGAGCCTCCGAAGCCGAAGACTAAACATAAGGTTGACATTGACACTGTGGAGAAATTCCAAACTTTACGTGAACAAGAGCGCAAGTACTTTGACAATATGGTTCAACAATGCAAGGTAATCTGTTTTCAAATATCTTGACGTGTGGTTCTTTGATGTGTGTTGAAACAAGTGCCCACGTCCTCCGTTTTCAGTTTCCTCATATTATCATCTTGTCGGAGACTTTTCAATCCAATTCTGCAGAATCTTGTAGAAATCTGTGTTAATTGAATATTTCTCCCCCATGATTGTGGGATTTCCGATTGTGTCTGCACACGTGTTACATATTTATTTAGTTAACGATGTTGGCTTAATCACATATCATCTTTGGGATTGCAGGATGTTGGGGCTACATTGGTTATCTGTCAGTGGGGTTTTGATGACGAGGCGAACCACTTATTGATGAACAGAAACTTGCCTGCTGTGCGATGGGTCGGTGGCGTGGAGTTAGAACTGATAGCTATTGCCACAGGTTTTTATCAACCCTGCATTTTTACATTCTATTTCATCTCCATTATTACTTTTTTTATATGAATCTTATTGCCTCTTTTCTTGACTTTGTTAATAGGTGGGAGAATTGTGCCAAGATTTCAGGAATTGACACCAGAGAAACTAGGCAAGGTAAATTGTTCCGCCTTTAATTTAAACATATATCTTTTCTTATGTCTAATTTAATTTCGTAGTTTATTTCACATGTTTCTTGGGTTAGATATTGTCGTATGATTGCATATATGTTATATAAACTATAACTAATGTGATTATAAATGCCAGGCTGGTTTGGTTCGAGAAAAAGCTTTTGGAACCACTAAAGATCGAATGATATATATTGAGCACTGTGCTAATTCAAGGGCTGTAACCATATTTATACGTGGAGGTGCTTCATTGTTTTCTGATGTCTATCTTCTATCTGCGTTCTTCTTTGTCTAGTTTATCTCAATGTTTTAATAATTTCAGTTAGAAAATTGAGATGGTTGTTTATCTTATGTCATTCTCTAGGTAACAAGATGATGATAGAGGAAACAAAACGCAGCATTCACGATGCTTTATGTGTTGCTCGTAATCTTATTCGCAACAATTCCATCGTATATGGTGGTGGGTCCGCTGAAATTGCTTGCTCGATTGCTGTGGAAGCAGCTGCTGACAAGTACCCTGGAGTTGAGCAGGTGAGAACACTAACCTAACCTTCTTTCCCCTTTTAAATATTTATTTCATATATTTTGAGCTGAGAATTTGCGTGTTTCTGTTGGCAGTATGCAATCAGGGCATTTGCAGATGCATTAGATGCTATCCCAATGGCCCTAGCGGAAAATAGTGGTCTCCAGCCTATTGAAACTTTATCTGCGGTCAAATCTCAGCAAATTAAGGTAATTTTGAATTTTTTGCTCGTTTCCTTTTTTTTTTCTCCCCTTGTATTTATTATTTTCCTTCATTTCTTGTGCTTGTCTTCATACCTTTTGTGAAAGCTCTTGTTAATAATTAGGATTAAATTACAAAATACCCCCGAGGTTTAACTTAATTGCAGGAAAAAACCCAGTTATCGTTCATAACTAATTTATTTGCTTAACAAATACCCAAAAGGGTGCGATTCGAAAATAAAAACAAATATAAGTGGTATTTGTAAATTTAGAAAATAACTGGGCCTTTTTGTAGTAATATAAACTAGTATTTTTTGTAACTAACCCTAATAATCAAGGTGGTGATTTGTTGAAAAGTAATTGTATGGTTTTTTATTTGCAGGAGAACAATAGCTGCTGTGGAATCGATTGTAATGATGTCGGCACAAACGACATGCGCGAGCAGAATGTTTTCGAGACTTTGATCGGGAAACAACAGCAGCTGCTGCTTGCCACACAAGTCGTCAAGATGATTCTGAAAATCGACGATGTCATCTCACCATCTGAGTATTGATTTTTGTTTTTTCTTTAACCAGGTACTTTGATTCAAGATTTTGGTGTCCAGAATAGTTTTTAGTTTTCTGAATTTGTTTTTTTTTTTTAAATTGTTTCGGGCCTCTTCATACTTCTCTTGATAATGGCTTTTTGTGTGTTGAATTGATGTATGGTTGATGGGTTTATCATGTCACTTTTTTATTGTGCAAAGGCATGATTTCACATTTTCACAACTATTAAACCTGTCAAATTTTCTGTTCAGCATGTTCCTTTGGATGTGATTCTTTCTTGGGATAGTTACAAAAGTAACCCTGATATTTAGCCTAATCACGGATAGGACCTAAATTACTCCAGAACTAGATTCATGGTCACATTTTCTTGTATAATGTTTTGATAGTACCTGTAAAAGAAAGATCAAGGCCACCATGGCCTATCATTTCATAATGAGATTTGGACATGTTTTCATTTTGAAAATTCTGGAAATAGGTGAATACAGAGTAAAGACATTTGAAGGAAGAATACTGTTTTTTAACAGCGAATGAATGGAGGTAAGATGAAAATGAATGGTTAAAGTTAATTAGTAAAATAAGGATTGATAGTTATAGTTATGCGAGTATGGAATAATAATTGGTGTTTTAATAATTTATTTTTAATTAGTAAAATAATAATTGATAGTTATTGTTATGAGTGTAGAATAATAATTGTTGTTTTAATAATTTATTTTGAAAAATAAATTGAACTAATTGGTGAAAGAAAAATGTGATAGTGAATTGAAAATATTTTCCCGTTCATAAAAGATAGAAATGCTATTTATTTTCGCCCGTCTATAAAAGATAGGTATGTTTTCTTTTTAAAAATAGAATACCAGAAAAGGATTAAAATGACTTTATTTATTTTATTTTATTTATTAAAATACTAAAAGTTAAGGATAAAGTAAAAAAATAATAAAATTTTACAATTCTAAATTCAATTATTTTGTCTTCTTTAACCTCTGTGTTTTTGTCTACCGGCTTGTCGCTTGTCTTTTGTAGACGGATGGGGTATAACTTTTGAATTATTTAAAGAAAAAACTCAAATTAAGAATAAAATTCAAAAAAACACACGGAATTTTGAAATATTCAAGAAAAAAACTAAAAATAAAAAAAGGAAAATGTATCCACGCTTTCCATTAATTATTCAATTCATTGTTTTTTTATAGTAATAAATTTTACATTTACTCACTACATAACTTTAACTATTACTTATTATTTTACTATTTTTTACATTGAATTAACTTCATTCATTATATTTTCAACTCATAAACATTCACAATTCTGAATTTTCATTCTTCTTAAAAATTACTATTTTCTTTCATTCTCAAAATTTCCAAACAATTAATTACGGCAGTTGAATTGGGATAAAAAACAAGCGAGTTTGAAGCTTTTGCATTTGTCATTTCGAATTAAATGAAGGGTTGGTGTTTCACATTTATGACTTATTTGGTTCCAATAATTAGTTTTTGTTGGTTGAGCAAATGGACAATTTATATCAAAAACACGGTTTCATCATGAACCCAAACTTCACTGCTGTACTACTAAATAATCACTCATCTCTTGATTACTCACCTTTGGACTTTGTATATTCATTGCCACTTGTCTCATTTGGTATATGAATCAGATTTTGTATATGAATAACATTTTCGTTCCCAAATATTTACCACAATTCTTAGCAGGGTTCAGCTGGATTCAATTATACAGAGAATCTAGGCAACATATCAAACAATTCAAACAAAAGAGAGAAAATGTTTTAAGAATAAAAATTATGAACAAACTTAAAACACAAATAGTCAGAATGTCATCATCAAACCATTCTGGTTTTTAACATAATTTGTTTTCACATGGCTAAAAAACATTTTCATCCATGTAAAACAACTTAACCCAACAAACTCTATTTACTGGTTGAGGCAAAGAGCTAAAGAAATTCTAAGTGGCTGTTAATTCTGCAGCTCCTAAATCCTAATCCTTATTCACAATCTTGGTTTTCTATTTACATACCAAATAAACATGAAAATAACATAAACAGAGAAATATATATGCTGCAAATGTACGCCGGTAAACTTAACCGAGGTCGATATCGACCCGTTCTGGGTTAGGTCTCTCGGTATGGTTCGCACCGAGCTCGACGCCGAGTTGTCCTTTGTCACCGGCGCCAAATGCGTACAGATTATCGGAATCGGTGAGCGCGAAAGTGTGCGCGTTCCAGTAAATGGAATTAGTGAGGCTTATCTGTACAACTCGTTCGTTCATTTGCTTTAACGATGCCACGAGCTCTGGGGTTAAGACGTTCGTGTGTCGATTCCCCTAAAAAAATCGACACGAAGAGATGGATGATTATTTAGAAATCATGAGTCTCAGCCTAATTACAAGAAACCTGACTGTCTTACAAAATTACGAACACCCCCTGATATTTATTTCTATTTTATAACTGAACCCGTACTCTTGAAATGGGATTTTAGGGAGTATGTATATCTCAGGTAAATACAAGTGTTAATTGCAAAAAGTAGTACCCTTCATGTTTGACCTAATTAAGAACCTCGCAGCTTTCAAACTTACAAAAACTATCCCAATATTTTTCTGAACACCAAAAATACTACAGTTAGCCCCTTATTTTCAACACTCAATCAAACCTCAAGGGTATTTTTGTAATTTTGAGAGTGTTTTTATTAATGAACCCTTTAATTATTAATAAAATATAATAATAATAATAAATCAAACCTGCTCATCGGCAGCAGCTCCATTATGTCCAAGACTAGAAGATTCTCCACACCCGAAAGAATAAACGTCGCCATTATCCGAAACGACAAAGGTCGTATAATCTCCCGTGGCAACATGAACAGCTTTAACATTGCTAAGCGCCTCAACCACTTTTGGAACCGATTCACAATCCTCATTGCCATGGCCCAAGCATCCGTATCGTCCCCAGCCCCACGTGCAAACTCGTCCATCTTTTCCAACCACTGCAGCGTGCCAAGCACCGGCAGCAACCACTGTGGGCTGAATATTCAAAGTTTGGAACTGTTCGATTAATTTCGGCTGCTTCTCGTCGGTCCGAGCACCGTGCCCAAGCTTCCCGCCCAATCCACAGCCAACAGAGTAAACTGACCTGAATGAAGATGTCCAATGGAGAAATATAAGAATGACATTTAATTAATGATTACGAAAAGTACCCAAAGAGACCTGGTTATCTTTTAAAATTACAAATACCCCCGACATTAGTAGTATTATAAGATACAAACCTCAAGGGTGTTTTAGTAATTTTATAAGATAAGTGGATTTTTTTTGTAATTAGATTGAACCTCAGGGGTAGTTTTTGTAATTATCACTGACTATTAATTACAGATACCCCCTTAAGGTATTACAAACACCCAACTGAGGTCTGTGCATTCTTAACAAAATACCTCAATTGAAGAGTGTAATTGGTAAAAGGCAAAAACAAAAAAAAGAAGAAAAGAAAAAAAAGAGGCACACTCATGTAGGCTGATTAACAATTAGTTAGGTCCCAAATTTAAATTAAAAAAAAAAAGAGAATACCCTAAAAAAACTAAACTAACTGATAAAAATAAAAAAGAAAAAAAATCAAAAACAAAAACACTAAAACTTTGGCCTGCCTAACGGAATGAACTTCGTTAGTCTGGAGCCAAAAAAAAAAAGGCAAGGGGATATTTGTGATTTCGAAAGAGATCAGGGTTTTTTGTAATTAGTCTACCTCAAGGAGTTTCTTGTAATTAACCATACTCATGACAAAAAAACAAAGACTAAAGCCACTGCATGGGTAACAAAAAGAAAATGAAGCTGAATTACGAAATTAAAACCCTCGAACGTTCAATATTTTACGGAATTTCAACATGAATTGTTAGTGCATGAGTATAGTGTATACATACTTAGATCACATATAGTGTACCCTCGAGGTTTGACCTACTTTAAGAGGGAAAAAATTAACTTTCAAAATGACAAAAATACCCCTGAGATTTTATTGTATTACATTTACTCCCTTCACATTTATAAAAATATAAAATTGTCTAGTTAATTTTAACACTGAATCAAACCTCAATGGTAATTTTGTAGTTACCCCAAAATATATATTCTACAAATGACGCTTGAGTCTAAAAATAAGCGAGGAGCTTACATGCCGCTAGGTTGACAAGCCAGAGCAAGAAGATAGCAATATCCAGCCGCAATTTGAACCACGGGTATATTTTCAAGTGGGCCCAACAGCGGGCGGGGCTCCAGATCATTGAGCTCCGTTTGATGGCCGAGTTTGTTTTCGTCGCCCCATGAAAACGTGTACACCCTTCCTTCCCTCGATAAAACGGCCGTGAAGAAATTTCCGATAGCAGCTTGGACGACAAATATATCTTTCAGAGACTCGACTAGCTGAGGGGTGGTTACTAATTTATTCCCTTGGCCACCGTATTCGGTTTCCCCAAAAGAATCTTTTCCGAACGCATAAACACGTCCGGCATCACTAATTAGCATCGTACGGCCGGCCCCAGCGGCTGCATGAATAATCCGAATCCCTTGAAGAGATCTGCATTTAAAAAAAAAAAAAAAGAAGGTAAAATTACAACAACCATTCTGGAGTTCGGTTAGTTGCATAAAGTACAAAAAAAACAAACAAAACACAGCTAACTTCTAAAATGACAAAAATACCCCTGGGTTTTATTTGTTTTACATTTACCCCTTCATAGGCAAAAAAAGAAAAACATGTCGAAACCCATCTTCACATTCATAAAAATATTACAATTAGTCCCTTAATTTTAACACTGACTCAAAGCTCAGCGGTATTTTCATAATTTTGAAAACTAGCTCATCAAATCTCAAGTCCAATCGATTTCTCTTTTCAAGACCATCTATAACCATAAAAACCACTCCTGAAGTTGGGTTAATTGCATAAAGTACCATAGAGGTTTCACCTAAAAAAAACACAGATAACTTACAAAATTACAAAAAATACCCCAATATTTTATTGTCTTACATTTACGACTTGACATGCAAAAAAAATGTCAAACCCACCCTTCACATTAATAAAAATATTACAATTAGCTCATTATTTTAACATTGAATCAAAGCTCAGGGTATTTTCGTAATTTCAAAAGTTATCTATTCTTTATTTTTTTGTAATTTATCAAATCTCAAGGATACTTTTTTGTAATTACCATCCTGAAGTTTAACTTAATTATTAAAAAAAATCAGTTATCTTTTAAAATTACAAATTACCCCCACATATTAGGTGCAATTCGTAAATATTGAAACGTATGTCAAATGGGGTATTTGTAACTCAAAAGGGTAACCGGGTTCATTTGTAATTAAGCTAAACCTCAAGGATGACATTCTGTAATGTATCAAAAGACCAAGAAAGCTAACCTAATTAGACGAGGACGTGGTTCCTCGTCCGTAGTCCCATGACCGAGCTGTCCCGAGCTGTTAGAGCCGAAAGAATAAACACCTCCACCATTCGTCACAACAAGGCTGTGGCCCGGGCCCGCTACTGCATGGGCCTTTTCCCTCCTACAACAAACCTCGCCAGCTAGCAAGTACCTCAACACCAATTTCCAAGACCCCCCACACACTCGTTTCAGCTCTTGCTGTTTTTCGATACTCATTGGTTTAAACACAGCTCTCTTGCGGCACATATCGAGGGCCGCGAGCTCGGCCAACGAGAGTTCATTATCGGGGGCGAAATTGGCAGGCTGCCTAAAAAACGAACAAGTCGCCTGCGAAAGAAAGGAAAAGTATGATCCGAATCAGCAGCATCATCAATTCTAAAAGGGAGAATTAAGAATATCACCCCTGAAGTTCAGTCTAATTACGAAAAAGACCCACTTTTCTTTTGAAATTACGAACAACCCCCCGAGGTCTGCATTTAACTTACAAAAGTGCGCAAACCAAAATGGGTTACTTGTAAATTTAGAAGAAAAGCGGGTTCGTTTGTAACTAGACTAAAACTCAGGGGTGGGTTTTGTAAAAAGACACTTGCCTCGAGCTTGGCGAGATCTTGCGGGTCGAGGTTGCAGGCGGTGAGGAAATGGAGGACGATGGAGGGGTTGGCGGATAACGGGAACTCGCCGGGGCCCACATTTCCGAAACAATGACGTTGCCTCTGATGGGTGACGGGGGGAGGAGGAGGGGCAAAAGAGGTAATTGTTTGCTCGGGTATGTTTTGGAATTGAACACTCGAGGGCCCACTAGCAGTGGCGTCCATTGGGCACCGCTACAAGCTTATGCAGTGCCCTCTAACTTGGCCGAGGCGAAAGCTTCAGAATTTACTGAAAACCCCCCACAAGAACATGTTAATTATTTATTATTCTCATCGGATTGTCGAATAAACAAGAAAGGTATTACCTTTTGAGTTGCAAGTTGATCAGAGATCTTGGGTCAAGCCTGCAATTTTTACAGAGGCTGATTATTAATTAATACACATTTATGGATTGAAAATTGAAGCATCAAAAATTGAACTTTTTTCATCAACATTGCCTATAAACTCCATTAAAAATCAGTAAGTGCCAAATTCACTCAAAAAATACTGCATAACCACAGATTGAACAACAGCAGATGATCAAAAGGTTGTGATCAACCAAATAAAATAAAATAAAGAAGACCGAACTTGGCGAATTTCGTCAAACCATAGAATAGCCCAAGTGAGAGCATCAGATCAAATATTACCTAACAAGCAAACACATTCATCAAACAAGGAAAAAGGCATACGCGTAGATTATACGTACACTGAAAATAAAGAATATTGTTTGATGACAGCATACCAAAACTTCAACAAAGGATATTCCACAATAAAAAAAGAAATCTTAAAAACTGTAAATATCACATACACGCATCATCTAGAAATCCCAAAAGTTTTTGGTGCCAAAACCAAACTATTTAATTAAGAATTATGATAAATAAATAAACGACAGTAATGATCACCATAATCAAACAATTTTACAAGGAAATTAACCATAAAAACCCAATCTTTAACATCCCACAACTACAAAATTATATAGTGATCAATACGACAACTGCAATTCGTCAATCCGAGTAAAGATCAAGTGGGAATTTTACAAATAACTGTAAAAAAAACAAAACAGAGCATATTTCACACTACAACCTTTACATTCCAAAACATAATCAGATCGAGTAACAAAAATTCCAGAAACAAAGTTTATACATGCAAAAAAGTCCCAAGATTCTTCAAAACCCATGTGACAGCTAATATGAGAAATTTGACTAAATCCGATCAAACTGGAAAAGAGTCTTGGATTTTGGTGTCAATCTGATCAAGGGAATTTTCAGGTGATCGATTACTTTTGGTGGATTTTTTAGACGACGATGATGATTAAATGGGGTTAGGGGAAAAAAAGAAGGAAAACAATGGTCTCTTGATGGAGATGTTTATATAGAAATTCTGTTTTGCTTTGTAGAGAGAGAGTTTTTGTTGTGACTGAGATGGGATAGTATGTGTGTGTGTGTGATGTTTTGTTATATAGAATGCCTTTATTTTCTCAATCGGTTGAATGTAATTTGAAGGGAACAGAAAGAGATGAGGTGTCAATCATATTTTGATTACTCACTCACACACATACATATTTTACTCTGTAAAAAAAAAATCCCATTTATTTTGCTTATACTCACACACACACACTTTAGTGTGTGCATAAAGAGTCCATCTAAATTCTAGGCATTCATAATATTTATAAATATAATAATAATATAGTATTTTTATTCTTACTTTTACTAGAAAGTTAACACCCACTCTGTCCTATAAAGAACCAATATTTATCTTAAAAACTAAAACAATGTATGTGAATATAATTGAAATATTACATTTTTTATATATACATTTATGACATATTAATTATATATTTATTATTTACTATATAAAAATAAAAGATTCATAATATACTTAATGCAGTAACAAATCTATATTTACCTAACATTTGAAATAATAAGGTGCACTATATATTTTTAAAAAGTATTAATTTCTAGTGAAAACAATATCATCGTTTCCTATAAGAGTGACACGAGTTTTGTTGTTATCAATGGTAACTCGTACTAGTTTGTCTAGTATACATTTTTGTTACCTTGGAATTGAGGTCAAAGCACTTGGTGAATTTCATGTTTGGAGATAAGGGACGGAGTGAATCTAAACCAAGATACTATTGGAAAATGGGTACATTTCCTTATTATTATTATTATTATTATTATTATTATTATTATGGAAAATGGGGGTATTTTAATTTTAATTGCCAAATAAAAGGAATTAGCTCTTGGTTTTCTGTAACGCCAAGAGTCTTGGGGCAAATCTTGAGGAGGTTTAATAGCCCAAGGGTGAAATAGTCATTCACCGACATTACATTACAGCCACAAATTTTGTTATATATAGTTGGCCTAAAATTTAACTCTTAATCATCATCAATTAAAGATAAACAAATATGCCATAAGTGTTGATATAATAATATACTCCCTCCGTTTTAAAATAAGTGTCGTTTTAGAGACTCAGTTTTATTTCAAATTAAGTATCGTTTTAGAATTTTTTGCCACTTTATTTTGGTTTTATCCCCACTTATTTTAAGAAATACAAACAACTTTATGGTAACAGAATAACTAAAGGAAAGAATAGAAGTAATTAAATGTGTATATTATTAATTGATTGGGATATATTGATCAAATATTATGTTCCTTAATTTTGAACAAAACTCTAAAACGACACTTATTAAGAAACGGAGGGAGTAATATACTTCATCAATTACCAAAACAATACTCCATCCGTCCCGATTTGACAATCTTACAATTGATTTCACACAGATTAAAAATTAATAATTTATATAGTTAAGTTATTAATTTAGTTCGTGTTTTATAATTATACATTTTTTCAATTTATTAATGTCAATTAATACTCATAAAAATCAGTGTTAGAATTAGTATATTTAGTAAGATTTTGCATTCTAATCATCAATTTTCAATATGAGGTAGAAAACTAGTATTTCAAAAATATTAATTAAAGATATGTGTGCAAATAAAAAATTAATTCACTTGTTAGAAATGCCTTGGATCCCTAGCTAAAGTAAATTCTTAATAACCAAGTTCCATCATATGTGTTTCAAACCCCAAGGACTCTGGCTCCTCAATCACTTTCACTAACTATTTTAGTAATGTTATTAAACGTTAGTGCGATATTAGATGGCAAATGAACCAATTTAACCTTCAATGTTGTCATTATTAAACCAAATTAGCGACATCTAAACAAAAAGATAGAAGCAATATTATTACAACATTCTAATCATGTATTATGTTTAACTTATTTTTTCAAATGAATTGAACACTAAGTAAAATGTCATAGGTTCGATTCTCACCATCCTCCCCTATCAAGATATGAACTAAAAAAAAAAATATATATATATTTATTGAGGATTAATATAATGGTGTCACCACTAAAAGAAACAAAGTTGGTGGCTTAGTGCAGCCCTAACCAGGAGATTAATATATTTAAGCTTGAAAACATTAATCAATTTATTAATAGAAAAGGATAAATAAACGTTGTAGGTTGGGCCTCCTCACAGGCCTAATTTCCCCACTTTTGGAGCTGGTTCTTGTTTAATCAATTAATTAATTAAACAAGTAATTATTTAATTGTGCAACAACAAACAAGGGACACGAGGATTGAGTCAATTTCACCATACCCATTATTGGGAGCTTGCCCCATTTAATATGAACTATATATCGCCTATACATTAACATATAAAAAATTGTGCACGTCATGTTTGATCCAAAAACGGGCCATTAGTAGTTTTTAAAAGAAGGGCAAATGAACTTATGAGTCTAAGTTTTACATGGTTGTAAAGAGGCTAGGAATAGAACATGATCATGATATGAGTATAGATGTGGAAATGATCAAATGCTTAGCTGTTTTGTTTCCAATGTGTGGTGGTGTGGTCCTCATGACTCCCAAAGATAGAAAGTAAAATAAAAACACACATCTTACACATTCTACAACAATGAGATACATATATATATACAACAGATGAATGTGTCAAAACTTTTAATATTTGGGATCTTGTAGCAATTTTGAGAGACATCTTGTACTTTGTTGAATTTGGACAAGTATTAGTATCATAGTAATTGGGAATGAAAGAAAATCAAATATTAATGATAAACTGGAAAATGTGAGATTTTCTAGGATTTGTATAGGAGAAAATTGGAAAATATAGTTAAATATATATAAATGATATTTAATTGGAGTTTTTTTAATAACCTAAAACGTAATTAAATACTATAAAACAGAGTGAGTGTTAAAGTGATAAAGCATGAGACACAATAAAAGGTAGTGAGTTCGAACCCGGAGGTAGGATTTATTCAGAAAGTCAATGTCTTTGTATAAGTTTCACCAAAAAATAACAATAAAAATATAATAATAAAAGAAAGAAAAAAAAAGAATTTTTATTTTTATTTTTTATAATAGTCATACAGCTATCTTGGACTACAAGTTCAAGGGAGGAATATAAATTCGAATTGCTTGTTCTGGTATAACAGCATTGCATCATGTTCTGCTGCGGAGAAAAGGGCCTTTTTATTAATTTCTCAGACTTAGTTTAAGAAATATGAATGTTCTAGTGTTTGTTTGTTAAGAAATTAGAGTAGATTAGAGTAGTTACATGCATCCAACCATATTTAGTCAAGAAAATGTTTATTTTAATTTTTTTGGAGGTAATATTATAATTCAAGAAAATATTTCAATAAAAAAAAAACAGCAATTTACTGAGAGAAAAATCCTCGTAATTATCAAAAAGTTCTCGATAATCAAATTACCGAGGAAAAGACCGAGTTATGTTCCCCTCGAAAAAATCCTACTCAATAAATTTTTCGAGGGAAAATATTTATTCGGTAATTTTTCAAAGGATTACTGAAGGTTCATTTCTTCGATAATTTCGGGTTTTGAATATGATTGCATTCGAAAGGAAAAAACTGAGGGTAGATACGCCCTCGGAAAAACCGATGGTATATATTTAGAAAAAAAGGAAAAAATCGAGGTGAAGACGCCCTCAGTTTTTTCGAAGGTAGTCTCCCCTCGATCTTTTTCTTTTTTAATTATTATTTTTAATCTCAATATTATATTAAATACCCAATAGAATTTTTAAAAAAACATTAATAAACAGACAAATAATTAACTAATTATATAAATTTGAAAGAATATACAATTATTAAATTTGTTCACCAAGAATGTTAGTCAAAGTTTATAAAAGCATTCGATAAAAAAGAGTCTTATGACATGAGAGACTGCGGCGGGTACTGTTGTAATCGAGTTAATAGTTCGGCCATCTACGCGTTCACCAGTGCTTAAAATTGTTGCTGCTCACATAGTAGTTCAGACTCATTATATCTCTACTCCATCGCTTGCTGAACTCTCCTCGTGGTCTCTAACTCCTCCCTCTGCATCTGGGGCTGCACCTCAAACTCTCTCACATGAGTTATATCCTGCTGCGCCTCAAACCGCTGCCTCAAGAACCCTTCGTAGAAGCAACCAACTTCCCGAAGCAGTCGGTGCCGTAATGTTGACCCTTACTTGAATTGATGACGTCGAGATAAATAAGTTTAGGGTCATATCTGAATCCTATAAAGCACGTGCCTCATCCAAACGTCGTCCGTACTCCTCCTAAAATACAACTCACTAGTAAATTCTACATTAAAACGAAAACACAAGTTAAATAAAAAGAGACTCACATTAGTATTATTGGATCTCGTATAGACCGACGTGCCATCTTCCTTCTTGTGCGTACATACAAAAACCTGTTACCCAGTGGCCGGCTCACCCATCTCCCGCTCCTATATCCAAATGAAATTATCAGATAATTAACATTAAAAATAAACAAATAAATAATATATTATGATCTAAATTTACTTGTGATATCATAAGAATAATCAATCGTAGATCTCCCCTTCTATACTTCAACATGTCAATACCCGGACCAACAGGCTCGCTCCTCTTATTGATGTTGCACTGTTCGAATCTTTTTTTGTTCTCGAGTTCATCTCACTCAGTATTTCAACCCTGGTTGAAATGCATGATATATAAAATTTAAATCATTTATACTATTTTTTTTTTAATTTAATAGAAGATATAAAAAAAATCGTTTACCTCCAAACCCCCTCGTCAACGATCCTCGGTGGTTGACCAGTCTGATCACAAAACTGCTTATACTCGTTAAGCCGCTTCTCATACTTGTCCGCCATCGTGCATAAAAATATCGTCTATATAGCATGTGAAGTATACAGGTTCGTAATATCATAACTCCTACAAAACAAAATGATAATTACAATTCAATTGATAAATGATTCTCAAGTTAAAATATAGACGCAAATTAAAAATTTATATGAAACATGTCCCACCATAATGCACAAATCTCCTTAGGTAATGCCTTAAACTGCCACCTGGTGGGATGAAGCTCATTCTCCATGATCTCCCAAATATGTTAGTCAGCCCGACCTCTCTGCTATGTCACCTGTAATTAAGTTTGTAGTTACAAATATAATTAAATAATAACGATGATTAGAATTTTATAATTATTAGTTTACTTACTTTTCCCGACGATATAAACAAGGTATCGCCTCTCTGGTAGGCCTGAGCGCTGTCTGGATGTACCCGCATCGGACGGTGTCGGTGTCGATGTCAGCGTAGTCAAATCTGGTGTCGGCACTGAATTAAACCCTAATTATACAATAATCCCTAAACTAAATCCTAACTATGTAATAACCCCCAAATTAAACCCTAATTATACAATAACCCCTAAATAAACCCTAATTATACAATAATACCAAAATTAAACCCTAATTATATAATAATCCATAACTTAAACCCTAATTATATAATAATTCATAACTTAAACCCTAATTAAACCATGAGTTCTAATTAAACCCTAATTATACAATCCCTAAATTAAACTCTAATTATGCAATAATCCAAAATTAAACTTTAATTAATAATAATCCCTAAATTAAATCATAATTATACCTTAAATTAAACCCTAATCATACAATAACCCCTAAGTTAAACCCTAAGTATACAATAATTCCTAAATCAAATCTAATCAAAACATGAACTAATCAAACTCTATTATAAAATAATCCCTAAATTAAACCTTAATTATGTAATGACCACTAAATTAAATCCTGATTATAAAATAATTCATAATTAAACCTAATTATACAATAATTCTTAAATTAAATCATAAATGAACCATGAATTCTAGTTAATTCATAAAACAAATGAAAAACTAATTTCAGGATATTTTTTTTGATTAATTGCTGCCGGCGGCGATGACTCCTCGGTGCTCGGTAGCGGTGATGACTCGGCAGAAGGGGAGGCTCGGCGGTGACGGCGAATCAACGGGGGTGAAAGGGGAAGCTCGGTGGCGGCTAGATGGACTGGTGGCTAAACGGCAGCGGAGCTGGTTGGTGGCTGAACGGTGGCGGCGGACTGCAACTTTTCTTTTTCTGTTTGTGCAAAGTGAAGTAGCGGGGGGCGTCCCACTGCTATATTTAGGTTTGGGACCGAGGGAAAAAATGACCCTCGAAAAAATCGAAGGGAAATCAAGGGGATTTATTTCCCTTCAGTTTTTTCGGGGATTCTACTCCCTTTATTTTTTTAATATAAAAAAAATAAAAAAGCATATTTACAATTTAATTATTAAATCTCGTGATTTTAAAATAATGAAACACACCTCGTGGTATCTTCATAATAATACAACTTTTTATTACTTTGTGTTTCCAATAGAACAAGTCGGTTGATCATATCGTGGTTACTATTGATCAAATTACACGACACTTGTAAATACGTACATTCTCAGTGATATTTTTAGAGTGAAGATCATCCCACGTACCTAAAATGATAGGATATGATTTATTTTTACGCAATTATATTTTTTTATATTTTTTTTTTTCGATTTTCTAATATTAAAAAAAACGAGGGTTAAAAAAATCAAAAAAGAAAAAGAAGAAAAAGCATATTTACCCATCAATTACTAATTCTCGTGGTTATAAAACAACGAAACACACATCGTGGTAGCTTCACAAAAATTACGAAACTTCTTTACTTTGTGTTTCCAATAGAACAAGTCGATTGATCGTATCGTGGATACTGTTGATCGAACTACACGACATGTGTAAATATGTACATGTTCGGTGATATTTTTATAGTGAAATTTGGGTCAAAATCATCTCACGTGTTTATAATGATAGGATATGATTTATTTTTACGCAACTATATTGTTTTTTCAATTTTTTTTATTAAAAAATTCGAGGGGAGTAATATCCACTCGAAAAAACTCGATGAGAACTATTTCCCCTCGGGATTTTCCAGAGTGAATTGCACTCGATATATTTCTCCTCGTAAAGCTTTCGTTATTACTTTTGTTAATAATGACGTCAAACATTGAGACTGTATTTTCGAAGGATTTATCGAAAGTATTGACATTCGATAACGCCCTCAGTATTATTTGCTACCGGTAATGCTCTCAAAAATTTCGAGAGCATTAGGCTTTTCCCTTGATAAAATATTATATATTTTTTTTAGTATGTATTTATTGGAGTTTGAAAGTCCTATCTTTCTCCAATCCTTATTGCCCAACTTGAGAACCTTCTTTAGTTCGGAAAATATATGAAAAAGAACTACCTTTGGTCTAAATCTTCAGGTTTGACAGCAAAAGATCATTATTTTCACCAAACTAATAAAGCATTGATTTATATATGGATTCATCACAATTTTAAAATATTAATCATAATAATAAAGCTTTGATATCACAACTTTAAAAATTACTCATAATAATAAAGCATTTATGGGCACATTTGAAATCTATATACCAAGACACTCGTCAGATCGTTTATATATTGAAAACACTTTGTATTCCACTGTTTATCCACCTAAAAATCAAATTATATATTTTTCTATTTCTCGACTAATATTATGATTGTTTTCAAATTATTTATATATTGAAAATCAAATTATATATTTTTCTATTTCTCGACTAATATTTATGATTGTTTTCCGATCGTTTATATATTGAAAACACACATTGTATCCACCTAAAAATCAAATTATATATTTTTCTATTTCTCCACTAATATCTATGATTGTTTCAGAATATTCATCTTGAAGATGGAGAATCATTAACATAATTGAAATAGGATTACGTAGTTATTATAACTTATATATTTTATAACCTTTATCTTGGTGTGACTGATATTTAGGTTTGTATTGAAAATATGTTTGAAGTTGAGGTTGGAGAATTATTAACATACATCTTCGTTCGAAATTTTGCAATTATATTTAATTAGTACAACTTAATGTACACAACTATTTATTTAAAAAATAGTGTTCGTATCATATTTATAGTATTCCATCAACGAAGATCAATTTGATTATCTACCAACAAATGACTTTAGAAATATTTTTCAAATAAAATGTTTTAACAACAAATGACTTTAGAAATATTTTTCAAATAAAATGTTTTAAAGACTTCTCTGGGCACTAATTTCTAGTCTCCAAAATTTTCTACTAATAAGATTAGGGACTTTTCTAAGTACTATATTATAGTCTCTAGAATAATTTACACATGCACAAATTTGTTGCGTTTCTTCTCCATTATCACAAGGAGGTGCAAAGAGGTGACGGTGCAAAGAGGTGAGTAATCGAGTTGAAACAAGATATTTGAATATGACTTCAAAATGTCTAAATCAATTATAATACATCATCTAAAAATCAACATAATTTACTCTCATGTCTTGAAATCAAATAGTTTAAAAGATAAAAGTTAAAAAAAAAAACCCCATAGACATGCTAATCAAAACAACGTTTAACATATGAAAATTATTACAAGAAAATAAAAACTAAGAGTCGTGGAGAATCTATTGATCCGTCTTGATTTCTTCATTGTTGAATTTTCTCTGGTCTTGATTTGCTTTTATCTCAAAGTTTTTAGGTATCTTGTGGTGTATTTTATATGATTCTGTTTGTGAAATCACAGGAAAATAATCAAAAGGAAAAATGGTAAATCCAATTGCGAACAAAGGGTATCACAATATCATGGTTCGCGGCTAAAGTGAGAATGTGCTGTTACGTGACATCTATGGCGTATATTAGTATCAACCCTATTTGTTAATTCTGTTGACATCTTGCTGAGTTGTCAATTTCTTATGCCTCCAATTTATATGTGTCTTTTTTTTTATTTATCAAAAATCTGATGTGTCAATTTGTTAAAAATCCCTATTTTTTTTCCTTTCTTTTATAATTTTTGGTCTAGGGTATATAATAGAGTTTTTTTCATTATTTTTGTATGGCCTCATTAACAATCATCTCGTCATCCATCACTGTTCTTTCAGTTTACATAGAAACCTAAACCTAACATCTTTCTTGCCCCCATACGAAATCTCATATGGATTCATCTGCTCTCATATCTTTGTTGCTTTTGAATATTTATCTAATTTAATATTTTCCCTTTGCTATATTTAACTTAATATTTTTCTTTTATTCTCCAACTATAAAAATATAAATATGTCATAAATAATTAGTAAAGAAAATCTAAATTAGTTATCTTAATTAAAAGACAAGTTACTTATGAAATAATTTTAATTAAAAATTTAATTATAAAAATAATTAAATAAGTTGTATTAATAATATAAGTTAAACTCATTTTATTTTTGGAATTCAACTTTATCCCATATAAGTCAGTTATGAGTTATTTGTAATAATTTAAGTATTAGCAATGAATTCAATCTAAACATAAAAATATAAAATTATATAATTATAATTAATAAATATTGATTATGGGTTGAAAATATGACATTTTAAAATTTTTCTAAGTATTTAACTAATAATTATTAACGAATTTATTCTAAATATTAAAATATAAAACTTAATAATAATTAAATAATAGATATTAAACACGGATTAAGAATTGATATCTTTTAAATTCTTCTAAGTATGTAAACAAAACTATTAATAACCTTAATATCAATATTTAAATATAAAATTATTTAATAATAACAATAATATATAAATAAATTAGACATATGTAAGAAACGAAATACATCCTTTGAATTCTTTATTTAAAATAATTATCACAAATATGTTTATTTATTTTTTTTTAATAATCTTGTGTAACACACGAGTGTTAAACAATTATATTTATATATACACCACTTATATATTAAATAAAAAGATATGTATTCTAAGTGTCTATAAAGGAAACTTCGTGCTAACGTAATTTTCTGGTGGTTCGCGTGCTTACTTGAAAATTTTTGGAGAGTTGCTAAAATATATGAATTTTAATATCTACATAATTTTATATATTTTTTATTATATTTATCTAAATTAATCTTTTATTTTTATTATATTTTGATAATTTAACATTCACATTTTATTATATTTTGCGTAATTCAATATATAAACTTATAAAAGTGATATATAATTAGAAAAAAATCTAAATTAATTATATTAATTAAAAGAAAATTTACTTATAAGATAATATTAATTAAAATAATTATTATAAATATAATTTAAATAAGTCGTATATATGATAAAAGTTAACATAGTTTATTCTTAGAATTTCAAATGTAAATTATAAGTAAATTACGAGTTATTTTCAATAATCTAAGTATGTAACCAAATATTATTAACGAATTCAATTTAAATATGAAAAATATAAAATTATATAATAATAATTAATAAATACTGATTAGATACCGGTACACACTGGTTATGACATGTTTTAAAATTGTAAAAGTACGTAAATATAAATTATTAGCGAATTTAATCTAAATATCAAAATATAAAAGTATTTAATAATAATTAATTCATAAAATTTGAACACAAGTTGAGATTGTGACAATCTTTAAGTTATATATGTATGTGAATAAAATTATTAACGAATTTAATCTAAACACTAAAATAAAATTATTTTAAGAAGTAAAAAATTTAATAAATAGTTACTAGACACGAGTTGAATATTTTAAAGCTTTATTTTGATAAGGGTGTTAAATTAGTTCCCATTTTACAATTATTCTAAATTGCACGGACCTATCTTATACAAAGAAATTCATAGCTATGATTTATAAATGAGACGAACTATTTCATACAAAGAAGTTCATAGCTCTGCTTTACATTGATTTATTTGATACAATTCATTTATTAAATTGTCCATTAGAATATTTATCCGTTAGTATATTCTACAAAATCTGTTTATAAAAACATTTTTCTATTCACGATGTAATTCAAAAAGTTACAATCGATATCTCAAATGGTTATATACGGTTTCCTTTCGTATTTTTATTTTTTTAGTTTGCATTTTTACCATTTTTTTTTGCATAACCTTATTTTTTAAAAAATATTAAAAGAAATTTGGTAATTTATGAAGAAAAACAAAAAAAACTTTTGTATAACTTAAAAAAAAAAAAAAAACTTATTGGAAGAAACCGGTAGTTTATGTTGAAAAAACAAAACAAAAAAAACCTTGATTATCATCGGCTTCAGTTGACATTTGACACCTGTTCTAAACGTGTCAACAGGCAGCGCAAATATCATATCTGTTTGTCACGCATACAGTTATCATCGTCTCCAACAGCCGCCACAACTCTGTTCCATCTCTAATCTCTATGACCATCGTAAAGCCCCCCAACAATTTATTAATGTTCAAATTGCACTATTTCACTATTATATTACATCATATGCAGTCAGCTAAAACACAGCAGCTTTAGCCAAGGCTGGCATGGAGAAAACCAAGGCCACTATGCAAGTAAAGGTTCATTTTATTTCCCTAAATTTTGGCTGATGATCAACCTCCAAATTAATTGTTTTATTGCTAGCGATTTAGTGGAGTAGTGTCAAAATACGGATTTTTATATATTGCACTCTATTGTAGCAAGTTTAAAGTTCTTGGATATTAAGCATATCTATGTCAAAAATGAATATTCTGAGATTTTCTTTTCATTTTTAACCATAAGAGTTAAGATAACATTATCAGCAATACAGCATAGCACTTTTTTTTTTTAAGAAGAAAAAATATTTCAATGTTTGTCTGTTAATCAATTAGACCAGTAATTACAAGCAACCCTATTTATTCAAGAAAACGTTATTGAAGCTTCTTGTCTAATTAAATTAATGTGTTTCTACTTATACGACAAGGTATCGACCCTCTTCAACTAATTTATCGTCTTTCTTTATTCTAATCTTGAGGTTTGACATCAGAACGATCATTATTTATCACTAAACAAATAACACATTGATTTCTTTATGAATTGATTCATCACAGTTTAAAATAGAATAATCATTATAATAATTCTCAAGCCTGAGATAAGTAGGAACACATTAATTTAATTTTGTTACTAGGGGGCTGTTGCGCATTTATATTGACTCTTCTACCTCACGGGCCAATTTGGAATCAATATCGAGGCCCAAACTACTGAACATGGGCTTCGTCAAATTTAAACAAGAAACTGGTGATCCCTCAAGGGCCCAAACAAAGATGAAAAAATATCTGTCACAAGAAAAAGTTGGGTCGTGGTTGAATAACAACTTTTTTTTTAATCAGTCCAGTTGAAAAAAGATTTTACCAGTAATTTGTGATTTTCTATGAAAGAAGTGAAAAAAAGAAAAGCTATTCCAAAAAATTAAATAATATTACTACGTATATATTTTTACAAATTGCAATATTTAGATGCTCATGTATTTTTAATTATTTCTTTACTCTATATATATAACATACTTATCACCTTTATTTTCTATTTCACGACCAATCACTCTCGAAATACACTTATTTTTTAAAATGTTTTTCACACTATTTTCTCTAAAATGAACAGTTATCTTCTAAATCAAAAAGTTACAAATACAACCCTGAAATTTTCGTCTTACCAAAACACACACACACTAAATCAAAACAAAATAAAAAAAAAAAAGAAAAAAAAGGAAAAGCGGAATATTTATATGGATGTCAATTGGGGTCGCCCACTCGGGCTGTTAGGATATTCAGTCCGGGCTGAATTTTTATCGGGGTGAAAATTTTCGATTCTAACCCTAACTCTTCGATTTTCGGGCTAAGAAGTTTACAAAGAAAATTGACATGTAAAATTTTCTATTAACTGCCCCTTAGATTTCTAATTGAATAAACTAAATACTAACTAAAAGCATACAAAAACATTTTTGTATATAGTCAAAGTATACATTATTTAAATGAACAAATGTCAATTCAAGTTCAAGTTCTAACTAGCATAGTCACTAATTCATCGAATAATTCTTTAATTAGTTCAATACTAAAAGTTCTGTTTTGCTAAACCCGAACAAGAGTACCTCAATGGTCCTAGATCTGAAGATAAGGGACAGAGATCAAGAAAATATGCGTCCAAAAAGAAACGTTAGATGGGATCGGAAGGATTTCTCGGCGAACTTTAGCATCTCGAGAAAATTTAGTAGAGTAAGGGTTTGATTAAAAAAGTGTGTTACCTTATCTTAATTTTCTGATTATCTATTTATAGTTATACTTTTTTAGATTTTCGTGAAACCAGTGATATTATGCCACGTCACCTCTTTTATCTTACCCCGAGCATGATCTCTGGGCTGACCTCAAAGCCCGTGCCTCAGGTAACTACAAATACCTGATACCTGATCCTACCTGATCCCAGGTCCCGACTTCAGGCATTAAAGCCTCGAAGTCGGTATCAATACCCCTATGTGTTGGCCCTTAGCTACTCATTTACCCACCTTCGAACTAAACCAAGGGCCTCGAGCTAAAAGGCATGCACGAGCTGATATTGGCGCTTTGTCTTTTTTACCCCGAAACAAGTTCAAATTCTTAACTTTATAAAATATGAAATGTTCAACAATATAAAAGATAACATGCTTTAGTTTAATAAGTCTGGTGATTGGAAATGTAAGAAAAGCTCGCGCTCATTGATGAATGAATTTATTTATGTATTTGGCCTAAACATGAGCTCAAATAAAAAAGATAAATTTTGATATGGAGATCTCAATCAGGTTAATCGGGTTACATTTCTTTGGGGTTAAAAATCCTCCCTAACCTTACACTTTTATATGGCTATTTGTACTAGTCATAGGTTCGGTGTTGGGTTAACATCCCTAGATATTTGTAATGAAAATACAAGCCTCAAGGGTGTATGTATAACATAAAAAGATACTCCCACCGTTTCAAAAGGATAGTCCACTATTCCATTTTCGTCCGTCCCACAAAGATAGTCCAATTACCATATTTAACATATCATTAATTTTTCATTTTCAGAGATACCCTTAATTAATATTTTTGAAATACTAATTTTCTACCTTATAAATTGAAAATTGATGATTACAATGCAAAATCTTACTATTCCAATAACAAATATACTAATTACAACACTGATTTTTATGAGTATTAATTGACATTAATAAATTCAAGAAGGGTATAATTGAAAAATACTAACTAAATTAATGACTTAACTATATAAACTACCAATTTCTTAATCTGTGTGAAACCAATCGTAAGACCATCAAATTGGGACGGAGGGAGTAATAGGGTTTCCTTGTAATTAGTTAGAAACACGGTGGTTTTTGTAATTATACCTCATACTAAGGGATTAATTTGTAATACAAGAACCAAATCTCAAGGGGCTATATGTAATTTACAAAAGAAGACATGGGTAACAGAACAGAACATTCAAATATTTTACAGAGATTCAATTCAATGGGGATTTTTAAGATCTTTTTCCATAATGAGACAGGATATAGAACCGACATAGAAACTAGGAAATTTACAAATACCAGGCAAATGGGATTTAGGGTTCGGGTTTTGGAACAGTCAGATGAACTTTTATTAGTGCCAATTACAAAAACAAACCCTAAACCCTGAGAATTAGCCAAATTACAAAAACAACGGTTAATCTTTGAAAATTCTCTCTCTGCCAAAAAAACAACGCCACCACCACCACCAGCGACGGCCAGAACACCGCTATCACCACATACCGTAACTGCCTTCTCCGCCTAATCACCATTCCTCCCCAGTGATTGTAAAAATCTTCTTCCCTTTTTTAGTACACCCTTTTTTATTTATTTTATTGAAAATTTGATTAGAATTATGATTATTATGCTTCTGATTTTTGTTGGGGTTGCGAAATTTCTAATTACAAAGTAGATGGTTTTGTGGTGTTTTGTTTTTTTTTTTTTTTTTTTTTTGTTTGAGAAAGCATGATCGTTTGAAATTTGATTTGATTTCAATGGGTCTTAAATTTCATAGATCATGTATTGCCTATATTAAGATTTTCAAGCCTCTATATATCCCTATGTTAAAAAAATCGCTGCTGTTTCTCTCTCTGTTTTTTTTCTCCAGATCCATTACGCAAAGCAAAATTCCTTAA
>BMAC01000167.1:217375-228392 GCA_014905375.1 Phtheirospermum japonicum
TAATCAAAGCAAACAAGAAATTAGAATAATAAAATCAAGGAGATGAAAGCTTACTAATAAATAATAAAGAGTTTCATCGTTCCAATAAGAAATTACGGGAATTAAGATCAAGTTCTCATCAATAATCAAGCAACGCCTAAAAATCCATATGTACTTTCTGCCACGTGCATTGCACGGGTGTAATTAAAACTAGTGATATATAAGTACACATGCATACATACATACATACAAACGACATATATAGAAATAATTCAAAAATGTTACATGAGTTCATGGAATAGTCGAACATGATAGCATTAAAAAACAATTATAGTTAAACTCAAAACTAAATCTAGTTTTTGAAATAAAATTCAATTATATAATTAACTACCATCAAACCCTATTTTTTTTAAAATAATTACTAAATAAACTCAAAATTAAACCTAATATTTGAAATAAAACTCAATTATCTAATAATTACAATAAAAACCAGGATTTTAAAAATAATTGCTAATACCCAAAACTAAACCTAGTCGAATTAAACCCCAATTATCTTTAATTTGATATTCAACACTGAATCTTACAATAATTACAAATCAACCTCTAAATTAATTCTAATTATCGAAAATAACCTTAATTAACTAATAATTAAAATTGAACCTTAATCTAACCTATTTCGAAATCAACCTTAATTATGTAATTAATTACAATTCAACCCAAAATTTCAAAATACTTGCTAATTAAACCAATAATGAATCTAATTTCAAAATTAAAACTCAATTGTCTAATTAATTATAATCAAATCCTAATTTTTAAAATAAATACTAATTAAAACCAAAATTAAACCTGATATAAGAAGCAAACCCCAATTACTTAAAAGATTTGATATTAAACACTAACTTTTGAAATAATTCTAAATCAAACTCTAAATTAACCCTAAGTTCTGAAAATAACCCTAATTAATGAAATGATTAAAATTGAACCCTTAATCATAATTTCAAATTTAATCCTAATTGTATAATTAATTGCAATTCACTCCACGAATATTATTGCATACATCATGATGTGTGTTGCTATGCACACTTAGAATAAGTTTAAGGTTTAATATTATAAATACAAAAGGTCAATAAGAATTATTTTAGATGCAAAGTTTTATTTATTAGCCTAAACACATTACTCAATAACAATTTAAATCATATATTGAAAAAATATATATTTACTTTAGATGTAAACCGTAATGCAATCTAATTATACTGATTTACACAAAACTTTCTTTAGGGTAATTATTTTTACCCCCAAACTAGCGTTTTACATAATTTACCATATAAACTATTATTTGTGATAAATAATAACTATTGTTGAAGGAAAAATAAAATTAGTGTGCCTTCGTCAATAAGTAACTGATGAAGGACAATTTAGGTATTTTTTATCTTTATGTATTATGAAAACATGTAATTGATACCCTAAAAAAGGAGTCTTTGATGAATAAGAGAACCCTAATTTCTACCGTCTTYGTTCGTCTTTCTTTTATGTATTGTCCTTATACTTTTCCATTTACACGTTATCAGCACGAAACTCTAAACTATTGAGAGTGATCGAGAATAAGCCTAAAGYAACAATTATACAATTTTCGTACGGCGRAAATCTAATTGCGTTGTATGTTTGAAATATCGATTTCTCAAGTTTCAACCGTTGGATCGARCTCAAACTTTTATAGCACCAGACCTTTTGRGTTACATTCTGAACGGTGGAGAYTGGATTYGGAGAYACGAGAAAATATATATAAATTTTCGAATAAAGCAGATTCTGCTTTCGTAATTTTCTGTGGAGAGTTTTTTAAAACAAGACTTCTCACAATCTAACTGTTGGATCAAGGCAAACTTTGAATATGTTATTTAGACATATACAGGTTCAATATGAACGGTGGAGATTTTAATATGAATTCTGAAGAATCCGATAATGAATTTTGAACAGAGCTGATTCTGTTTCTCGAAACTGTCTGCCCAACTTATTTTAAAAATTCAATTACGCACAATCTAACCGTTGGATGAAGTTGGATTTTGGATATATTATTCAAAACATGTAGAGGTTGAATCCGTACGGTGGAGATCGGATTTGAAGTTTTGTATAATTCGAGATCTAAAAACAAAATTAGGAAAGAATCATGACTTTCCTCGGAGACCCACCAAAGTACGACAGCTGGGATCTTTCAGAAAACCAAGGTAACTCTAATTACCCTATTATTTATTAAATACAACTAATAAATATTTATTTATATAGATAGATATCATGATATGTATTATTGGGCATTCTTATACAAAGCATGTGTATATATATGTGTTACCTATGATTATATGCACATGATGTTATGTACAATATTGACAAATATAAAATTTTAAAATACTTTAATGATATTTATAGAGTATATAATATATTAGTATTTATGCTCTTAGATGATTTCTAATTTAGAAATCGTAAATAAATTTATTTATATTATTAGATGAGAGATTGATCTTGATTTTGTCAATATGTTTAGTTAATCATGAATATGAATTTCGATGAATTGATACATTTTTCATGTATGTTGATCATGAATTTTGATGAATTGATAGATTCATGTATGTTGGTGATTCTCTTCAAGTTGATTTTATAAGCTACTTTCATGAGTTTCGATGAATTGATAGATTCATGTACGTTGGTGATTCTCTTCAAGTTGATTTTATAAGCTACTTTCAATGTATGTATCATTGGTTGTATATTTGAATATTTTCATGATAATAAAAGTTCATGAACGATAATGCATTATATAAATAAGTCTTATAACAAAATATATTCACATAATATTAAAGAAAGAGATATTTTTCAAATTCATTATCTAAAGAATTGATTAAACTAACTCAATCTAAATATAATTTAATATACTCAAAAGAAATTGAGTACTACCATTATTATAACTACAATTCCACAATAATATCACCCATCAACCTCTAATTGACAAAGAATCGTCAAACTTAGTCAAAGTCAGTTCTCTTATGAACTTGAGAATTCATATTGACCACAAATCTTATATTGGAAGTTTATGTAGTTTCAAAATCTCATTAAATTCTGGATGTACTCTAAATGAATATTTTGAGAATTTTATGAAACACTACTTCCAAGCCTAAGAATTTAGTGAAAAGAAATTTGTTTGCTTGCTAAAAGGGTCAATGACTTTGATATGTTGCGACTAAAAACATGTCTTACCATCGAAAGTCACTTTAAATGACAATAATAAATTTAGAGATACGATCTCAATCTATTTTTTTTCCACTTGAGCAAACATACTAATGCACTTGTATAATATTAATTATGATAGTGAGTCGTTAAGAGACATGACATTATTATTCATAATACCAATGTTAGACCTCTGGATAAAAAAATTTATTGAGGCTAACCATGATCGATTTGAGTAGTTAAAATAACCTCAATGTAAAGGGGGAGGGACATGTTGATCCCTACCTATGTGGGAAGAATGAACCACAAGGTAAGATATGTAAGAGTTCGTGATATTTATTGGTCATGGTAGAAGTCATGTAAGTTCCCCCAATAACCTTTCTTAGTCAATAGATATCCTCTATTTTGATTGATGAAAGTATAATCAATCATTCACATTAGACTATTGTATTTGGTTTTAAAATTTATTTTGAGTTAGATTTATATTATGAGGCCTGATTTAATTATTTTTGGCTTATTGGTAAATTTTGTATTTCATTCTAAAGCATTGAATGTACTTGAGTTTATTTACCACACATTAACATACAAGGTTCATGAGCAAACTATTAGATATAATGTAACATATTTAGTAAATAATATTAGAATGAGAAGTATTTCGTTCAAATATCTCTATAGAATGTGAAAATTTATCGAGGAATAGACAATTATTCACTTAATTGATATTTATATGTGACAAAGTCTTGAGGCCTGGTGACAAGTTGGTTAAAGTCATAAAAGCTCATTATGGACCAAGAGCGAACGAACCTTGTTAAGTTTGATGATATTCATGGTGATGATTATCATTAAAAAGTACATTATGAGAATAGAACTATGCTTTTAATTTATGTGGAATAAAGCACGTTTTAGAGTCAATCTAGTAATTTTACTTTACTATTTTTTGATTATTGAATCATAAGATATGACCAACAAAGAACTTTGGACACGACTCATTCAAGTTTTGACACGACTGACATGGATTCTTTGGTTGTCGTGATATGATGGTCCATATTATAAGAAATTAATATGAACATCTTTTATTTTGAGTGAAACACAAAATGAGATAGAAATTTGATGCACAGTAAAGTGTTGAACTAATGTTGTTCAATTACAACTAGTGCATTCTAAAGTACTAAGAGCACTATATACATACATATCTCAAAGATCCATCACTCATATTTTCAAAACTTATTCATTAGCAAAATTGTATGATTGAGACATACATATGCTAAAGATACAAAGTATAATATTCCATTCTTATAATAGATAATTGGTGATACATGTGAACATAACCATTCAAAACACGGATCTTTCGAGTATTTTATAGTTTTGGTTGATACTTCGGCACATATTGTCCATAAAAATGTTGCATTTGCAAAACTTCTAGCACATTTAATATGATTGAAGACTCACCACTCTTATAAATYACCCAAACTCATAATGTTAGAGAGTTTACATCAAAAGTACTTGATGTCTATTTCATTTTAATAAAGATCGATGTATTGGATCTTGTACCCTAATGTGCACATCTAATAAGGTCTCGAAGAAGACACCGTCAAAAGGAATATAGATGGTGACTAAGACAATATTTATGCGCACTCATTTGTCTTTGCACAGGGTTATGCAATATTGCACACAACTCTTACTTATTCGTTTATGAACCCCTACTAACCAAATATTTTGCATACCAGTTAACTGGATATAAGCCTGATAATTCAAATCTACGCATATTTGATTAAGCAGTATATGTGCCTGTTGCGCCCCCACAGCGCATTCATGTGGGTTACTAAAGACGATTAAGTATTTATGTTGGATATGAATCTCTAACAGTCATCMGCTATTTTAAACCTTTGACAGACGATCTCTTTATTACTAAATTAGAGAATTTGTCACTCTAATGATACAGTCTTCCAATTGTTAGGGGGAGATAAGAATAAGTATTTTCTAATGGAACGACATGAATAGTTTCATACCATGTCTCATTATGATCCCCGCATTTCAAAATGTAACGTGAAATAAAAGTAAAGTGAACAATTGATTTTCAAAGTATAGAAGAATCAATTTGTAAAGTGACGAGATCATACATATACAAGCTGCAAATGTGTATACAAATTTAAAAGTCCCCACAGGGGGCATAATGTCGCAAATTAAGACATTGCAACCATACTTAGTGGAGGTGTGGTTGAGGTCGTGACTCCCAAAAGGAACCGGGAGAGGTCACTTGGTTCGATCAATACTCGCCCAAGGAGTAAGAGGCACATATGACACAAATTCAATTAAAATCAATGAAGATAATGACTCTCATGAGATTATCTCTAATTATATTTATGTCCATGAATCATTACTGGAGGACGCTCTGAAGTTTAATATGATTACAGAGAATAAAGAATCTCAATGTACAATATGATTTTATATGAGTTGATGAAAAGATCTTCTACACACATTGATGATATATACATTGTTGCTCAAGGAATCATAGAGCACAATAGTATCGAACCACACTCTATTGAAATATCAATATAGAGTAACTTGACCTAAATGTAAAGAATCAATCCAGGTAGAACTAAATTCACTGACAACAAGGCAGGTATTTGGTCTGGTAGTGCTAACCTCACCAAGTGTAAAACCTGTAGGATATAAACAAAATTTTGTCAGAAAGCGGAATGAGAGAAATAAAGCCATGAGATGCAAATCTATACTTGAAGCACAAAATTTCTCAAAATGCCCTGGAATTGACTATGGGGATATGTACTTCCCATAATAGATGTTATAATTCTAATGAATTGAGAATGCAACTTATACCTGTGGTTACACCATATATCTATGAGGATCGTGATTTAGAGTATATATACGAAAGTGCTTGCTGACCTTTCATTACCAAGGCAAGTGACTCTAAGCACGGAGTGCATTTGCAATTAAATTAAAAATGCTCATTTTATGGATTGAAACAATCCAGACGGATGTGGTATAACCGTCTAAGTGACTACTTGATTGGGAAAAGATAATCTATGCCCTTGCGTATTTATAAAGAAAATAAGTTTCAAATTTGCGATTATAATTGTATATTTCGATGAAAGGAACATAGTATACACACTTAATATAACAAGAGATATCGCTAGTTATTTGAAATAATGAATCATGGGAAAACTCGGTCATGTTAAGGCTTTAACTAAAACCAAGTTTGTGAAATATTAAATTTTACAGTTTGCATATATTCAAAAGATGATCAGGCAATTAAATATGGATAAGTGCAATATGTTAGCATTCCTATGATTGGTCAAATTGAAAATATAAGGAAATATTAATTTCGTCAATGGAATGATGAACAACTGGTAGGAGCTGAAATTCTCTACCTATGTACATCGTTACTAATACACTTGACCAAATATTACTTTTTCAAAATTGTTATCTTGATTTAACTCAAGAAAGCGCAATGTCACTAGAATGGAATCAAAATATAATCTGATACCTAAAAGAAACCATTGACGCGAGTTTATTTTTCCCATTCATAAATATAATTGGGACTGCAGATGGTCTTGTAATCGCTATAGAAAATGTTGGATTTACTTCCTACTGTGAAACACCAAATAGTATTGTTGATGTTGGTTACTCATTCGATTCATGTAAAGAGATCATTATCATACATATAGTAGTTCGTGAGTATCACGATAAATGTTATGATCATTCATATATCTAATGATAGTGGTTTGAACTCTAACTGAATAAAATGTGATAATACGAGTAATATCACCACAACTCTTTTACAAACAACAACTATGCACTTTCTCAAGAATCAAGTAAATTGATGAAGTGGTGACTTTCAAAGTTCTCTTGATAGATGTACATATCAAATAGAGGTGTAGACTTTAGGGGGGAGTCTCAACATAAGTGTGTTGTACTCTTTTTCTTTAGACCAAGTTTTATTTTTCCCATTGGGTTTTGTTACTCGACAAGGTTTTAAATGAAACACCATTTTACTCTTTGACTTTGCACAAGGGGAGTGTTGAAGGAAAAATACAATTAGTGTGCATTCGTCAATAAGTAACTGATGAAGGACAATTTAGGTATTTGTTATGTTTATGTATTATGGAAACATGTAATTGATACCTATATAAATAGAGTTTTAATGAATAAGAGAACCATAATTTCAACTCGTTTGTCTCTCTTTTATGTTTTCTCCTTATGCCTTTTCTTTTACAATTATGTGTACTAGTTTAACACCCGTGTATTACACGGGATTTATAAAAAAACTAAATATCAAAAATATTTGTGAAAATTATAAAGTTTTAAATTTAAAATAAAAAACGAAAATGATGTGTTCTCAACCCGTGCCCTGTTCAATTTATTAATTATTATAATTATTGATTAATATTATATTTTAATGTTTAGATTAAATTCGCCAATAATTATATTTACATACTTATAAAAATTTAAAAGATGTCACATTTTCAATTAATTATTATTAAATTATTTAATATTTTTATGTTTAGATTAATTTTGTTAGTAATTATAGTTACATACTTTGAAAAATTCAAAAGATGTCATACTCTAAAGCCTTCTCACATTGTGCCATTGTCTAATAAATATTAATTAATTATTATTATATATTTTTTCTTGTTATATTTAGATTGAGTTCATTACAAATATTTAGTTGCACACTCCAATTATTTCAAATATATCATAATTTACCTATACAAAATATTTAAAATTTCAAAAATTTAAATTATTTCAACTTTTATTGTAAATACAATTTATTTAATTATTTTCATAAATAAGTTTTTTTATTAGTACATAAGCAACCGAAGTACCAAAAGATTTTATTATCCAAGCGAAGCATACGAAACTGACACATAAATTAGAAAGATTTTGCATTAATATATACTTGTTTAACACCCGTGTATTGCACGAGACTTATCAAAAGATAAATATAAAAAATATTTATGATGATTACTGAATTGGAAATCTAAAATAAAAAATTAAAAGAATGTATTCTCAACCCATGCCTTGTACATGTTTAATCTATTTTTTAATTATTATATATATTAAGTAATTTTGTATTTGATGTTTAAATTAAACTTATTAATACTATTAGTTACATAATTACAAAATTCAAAAGGCGTCACATTTTAAACCCGTTTCTAATATATATTTTATTAATTATTATAATTAAATTATTTTATATATTAATGTTTAGAATAAATTCGTTAATAATTATTAGTTACATACTTTGAGATATTCAAAAAATGTCATACTCTCAACCCGTGTCGCATTGTACTGGTGGTTAATCAATTTTTATTAATTATTAGTATATAATTTAATATTTTTATGTTAGATTGAATACATTACTAATATTTAGTTACATACTAGATTATTGTAAATAACTCATATTTTACCTATATAGAATATTTGATACTCCAGAAATAAAATTATATTAAATTATATTGTCAATAAAACTTATTTAATTATTTTTTAATAAAAGTTATTTTAATTAAAATTATTTCATATATAATTTTTTTAATTAAAAATAACTAATTTAGATCTTATCTACTAATTATATATGACTTATTTCTATTTTATATTAGAAGAATTAAAGGAAAGTATTGAATAAGTAAAATATAATAAAAAARTTAAATTAAGTAAGATATATTATAAGAAAAGATGACACATGAGCAAATGAAACTATAATTTTTTTATTTGTCAAATAACACATACGAAATATAAACATAATAAATTATGAGGATTTAAAGTTTGCCTCCTAAATTAACCTGATTGTGTCACGACGTAATCTGATTTTATTCATAAAACCACGAAAAATCTGATTTGAGGGGCAAACTCAAATCGCGGATTTGTCACGCCCGAGCACGCCACCACTTATCCTAATCCCCTTCCTGCCGTTCACCAATCTATCTGGTAAGAATTTGCTTCCTCCCCTTTTATTTGATTATAATTATTTCTAGTATGCTTATATTATATTAAAAAACTGATTTTGAAACTGTTTAATTACAAAGTTGATGATTTTCTAGAAATTTTTAATTTTTTTCTAATTTATTTAATTATTTTTATTTGGTAGTGATTAAAGAGTTATAATACTCTGTTTTAATAATTAGTTTGAAATATTGTGTTTTGAGAATGATTTTGGATAAACATGCGATCAGTGTAGAAGAAAAGAAATTTATTTGGAATTATTTAAAATATTTTGGATTTTTATTCTGAATTTTGGGTAAAGCCCTAATTGTTTTTACATTTTCCATAACATATYTGTATTATTTTGTTAAAATCAATTCCACAATACTAGGAAACCCAAGAGTACATCAATATAATTCAAGCAATAAGAATGGGAAATGACCTTTTTTTTTAACAAGGCTAATATAGCAAAAACATTTAATAAAGGAAAATAATAAAATTTCTTCAACAAATAAAACCAGGAAATTTTAAATGTCACTCAATATATTTAAGCAAATAAACTAAATTTGAAGGTACGTACACAGTTCAGTTCACTTCAATTTAAAAGACATTTAGCTGTTTTGGTTATACTTGGCTCGTAAGTTCTGGAAATGGAAACTCTAATCCTTATTTCCGTATGATCCACTTTCGTGCGGTCAATTGATTTTTAATCAAATGAAGCGGATTACACTATTTTCCTAATAAACTCTGTTTGATTGAAGAATGCGTATGGACTGGTTCAAATTACTTTTACATTAAACTTACATTTAGTGCTTGTTTTGTGTCGGTTGTTTGAGAAATCATCATCGTATGAAATTTGATCTTGATGAGTTAGAGAAACTTAGATAGGAATCATTCAGGCCTATACGGTAGGAAGTTTTTGCTATATTAAGATTTTCTAATAAAGTATAATATTGTTGTGAGTAGGAGATTTTTTGTTCTGCCATGCTTTAGTCCCGAGTCACTAATTGATCATTACATATTTCCATGATAAAGAAATCTCTGCTATTTCTGTTTTGTAGGAATTTTGCTTTGGGTCATGGATCTGGAGGAGTTGATTCAAAAATACCCCAACATTTCTAGAATAGAAATGGAGAAGCTACGAGAAACCGAACATTACCCAGATTTCAGCGAGGATTGTTTTGAATTGGGGTTACAGTTGCTTGATGATAAAAGGGAAAATGAGAAGATAAGAGTTAGAGAATCTGTTATAGCAGGACCCTTAATTCAGGTGCTTTCTGTGCACTATCTACCTTCTGATAATAATAAATTAATAGATCAAAATAAACCACTCACTACCTATGGTAGAATATATGCTGAATTTCGTGATACAACTTCTGGAAAAACGATTGTCCATGATCTCTACAACCGCAAGTGTGACGATGCTCAAGTCCTTGGACCAAATGGTGGGCCCTTAACACTGATCGGCCCGGATTTTCCGCATTGGCCATTTCCAGATTGCATGTCATTGAACAATAATACTAGACTAGTAGTGGATGTTTTTACTGGGGTGGAGGGTAATAATTTATTTGCCGAGAAACAGTTTTGTTGTCCCGAGGAGGATATGACTACCAACTTGGAAAAAGTCAAATTAGAATATGTTCATGGTGAGCTCGGTTCTCTTGTTTTGCGCTATATTGCCATGCCGTTTGCTGTTTATGGTCACGTGAAGGTTGAGTTTATTCATAAAAAGTTAGATGAAGAAAATCTGCAGAGTCGTTCTCTTAATGTTATAGGAAAAGTTGTTGTTGGCTATGGTAACCACCCTTCAGAAGAGTGTTTTACACTTTTTGAGAAGCAGTGTGATAATGAATTTGAACGAGTGGAGATTGATATGATAAAATGT
>BMAC01000167.1:236972-278993 GCA_014905375.1 Phtheirospermum japonicum
TGGACTGTTCTATTTACGAACACTTGGTAACTAGCCATGAGCTAAACCTATTTCCCTAGAGAGCATATCCAAGTGATATCCTGATGACCGTGGCATAGGGTAAGTCTTTGACTTTTAATGACGATCTATACCTATAAAGGTGAAGTATAGCAGGATACTTCTGATAGACAAGGTCACCTATTCAAGTGTAGAGGAGTGGCCGCCTCGCCCGAAGCACTTGTGAAACCAAGAGTGTCCAAGGCCAAAATGGACACAACGTAGAACTTGCAGAATTGGCGTAAACGTTATTATGTGAGTATCATTGTCTCGGTAGGCTCGGACTCGAAATAGTTCAATGACTCAGTCAACTAGGCCGTGGGTTTATCCGATGGTATTTCACTACGGAAAGGTTCAAAGTCAAAAGCTACCTGTCCAGATGTGATAACGTTTCATGTGGAAACTGAGCAATTGAGTCCCATGCATCATTACATTGATTTTGCACTCATGTGGGGGATTGTTGGGGAAATTGGATTTGGTAAAGTTATATATGGTAGCTTTGACCAAGTATTCCAAATGTAGACGGGTCGTTATTTGTGTAAACGAACGTCAAATTGTTAATCTACGTTTCGAGTAGATTATGGTGGTATATTTACTTTCACAAATCCATTTTTGGGTGAGTGAAAAGTCAATAACCAAGGTTGGACATTTGGAAGATAATGAGGGTGAGGAATTTTCTAAGTAGATAGGAAATGTCCTATATATGAATGTTATTCATTATTTTGTGGAAATCAAATTATTAGAGATGGTGGACCGCAAACTATTTAATTCCTTGGGCTTTTATTAGTTTGGGCCTCTTCTGGAAGTTTCTAAGTCTTTCTTATTGAGCAAGATAAGGAGATTGACTTGTATTAGGAATCCTAATTCCTATAGATTTCCTACCTTGTTTAAGGGTCCCTCATATCTATAAATACCAACTCCCACATAGTGTAAAGAGACTTTTGCATACATCAAAACACGTTTCTAAGAGAGCTCTCGCATACATGTCATAATCCTACCTGCCTCACGCATCATATAGTTTGCAGTTAGGATTTGCTCAGTTGTCTGCCCAATTCTCGTTCGCCAGGTTGACTGGATTGTCTGCTCCGTCCAGCTCCGCGTCGTTGTATCTTGGGAGGTTCATTGCTATCAAACCGTGAGCACGTAGTACGGGGCAATAAGAATCATAAGAATCTTAAGGAAAGAGTTCGCTCGCCTCGACGGTTAACTTTTCCTTTCGTTTCGTTATTTAATTATATTATATATTTATTATGTTTATATATAATATATCTGCTCGATTGTGTTAGATCTGTTAGTTCGATTATTCCCCAATATTATCGCAATATATTACTGTTTACCCAATAATATCTTTACGGTACCATTTCTCAATTAATGAGAACTATCAGATTACGTTTAGACTTTTCATATTAAAAAATGAACTCTTGTAAATGCAGGAGGGGTGGGGGCATGGTACACTGAAGATACCGTAGTCATTTCCTTTTTTATAATTGTGGAACTTCTTCAACCTCCTTACAAAAATAATTTTCTTTCCTTTTTAACTTATTATTTTATATATATATATATATATATATATATATTATATATATACACACACACACACACACATTCGGGCCTCAAGAATCCTTACCCACTCATACCTGAAAGAAGTGTATATGGCCTTGCCAAATGTTTCAATAATTCACAATCTTACAAATAATCGGAACAACGATTAGATTAGGTTTAGATTAGAGATTCTCTGAGTTGAATTTTGCGATCTCAGCTTCATGATTTCAACTGGATGACTTTGAGATTGTTAAGCTTTCAGCAAGAATTAATAAAGTAATCGTCTGACTTGTTTAGCAGATCCATAGTGAAATCGTGTCCTCCGTCTTTCGTCCTTACTGACCCTTTCGTCGTAGGTTTGCTCAAATCACAAACAAAAAATAATTATTTGTTAGTTTTACAAATCAAATAATTGTATAATTATTTGTTAGTACCGTGAATACATTACAAATAAGAATCTTAAGCTATTGGGTAAACAGTAATATATTGCGATAATATCGGGAAATAATCGAACTAACAGATCTAACACAATCGAGCAGATATATTATATATAAACATAATAAATATATAATATAATTAAATAACGAAACGAAAGGAAAAGTTAACCGTCGAGGCGATCGAACTCTTTCCTTAAGATTCTTATTGATTCTTACGTGACGACGCGGAGCTGGACGGACTGGACGGAGCAGACAATCCAGTCAACCTGGCGAACGAGAATGAGGCAGGTAGGATTATGACATGTATGCGAGAGCTCTCTTAGAAACGTGATGTATGCAAAAGTCTCTTTACACTATGTGGGAGTTGTTATTTATAGATATCAGAGGAGGCCCAAACTAATAAAAGCCCAAGGAATTAAATAGTTTGCGGTCCACCATCTCTAATAATTTGATTTCCACCAAATAATGAATAACATTCATATATAGGACATTTCCTATCTACTTAGAAAATTTCTCACCCTCATTATCTTCCAAATGTCCAACCTTGGTCATTGACTTTTCACTCACCCAAAAATGGATTTGTGAAAGTAAATATACCACCATAATCTACTCGAAAGGTAGATTAACAATTTGACGTTCGTTTACACAAATAACGACCCGTCTACATTTGGAATACTTGGTCAAAGTTACCATATATAACTTTACCAAATCCAATTTCTCCAACAGATACCACAGAAGTTCCTTATAAAAAAAGCCCTAGCAAATTTACAATAGAAACTATAAATTGAGCTGAGGACAAAAGAAATGATTAAAAAGTGAACTCCTCACCGCTGGAATCTCATGTAAGCCTTGTAAATTTAACCTCTTTTATTTTAAAATTTTATTGGATAAGTATAAATTGATAATCTTGTAAGTTTACAATTATTTCTTAGCTGCTGTAATTTTCACGTGTAAATCTTATATTAATAATGAATAGATTCACGTTCACAGTGAGATAATTAAATGCGGGTTGTTGATTGAAAAACTAATAATTGAAGAAAGTGGTTTCTGATTTCTTTTATTTAATCTGATTATCGCTTGAGTTTATGTATTAACAGGGAGTTTTATTTTTCTCTTCTTGTAAAAGTTGTTTCAAAAATTTTTATTGCTTGTGGACAAAGTTTAAATAATCATGAATCTATAATTGTTCTTATTACAAGTCTACGTGCAGGGAACATTACTAGTTTCAGTTATGAGTTAATTACTTATTCATATAATTTGCACTTATTATCATTACTTTCAAATATTTGAAAGATACTTTCTTGATTAGTTGATTAGGAATTATTACTGTGATGGTGAATCGTTAATCTGGATTAAATGGTTATTAGTTTTCAAGTCAAGCTATTATGAATATACTGTATAATGTTATTATTGGACGCTTAAATCTTTTATTGTGGAGTGCTAGTTTTGATATTCTTGATTGGTGGAAAATAAATGGGATCAAGTACCCAATATTTCAAAAAATTGCCAAGGATATTTTGGCCATTCCAACATCAAGTGTTGCTTCAGAATCCGCATTTAGCACGGGAGGTAGGTTGTTGAGTCCTTATGTGTGCACAAAGCTGCCCGAGACATGAAAAAGAAGGTAATAATAAATGTTGAATAACTTATATATTTAATTATATTTATATTTAGTCTGATCATTAATTTTCTTTTTATATGTAAGTTTCTGTTATTGGACCAAAACAATATGTACGCGTGAAGAATAAGCGTTTAGAATCTATTCAAGACTCGCATTCTGAAAATGAGGACAAATATATGTAATTTTTTAAATTTATATTATTAGTTTTTACTTGACAAGTACAACTAACTAATATATGGTATCAATATTTTTTTAGCAGATTTTGGAGAGCATTGGAGATTTAGATGTTTGAATTTTCAAGATTTAGTGGTGTGTCATTGAATAATGTTCAAAGCTTGTCTTTCTTAAACGATTAATAATAATGCCATATTTGTGGCTTTTTTTTTGTGATGTCATACTTTTATGAATAACCATTACTTTTACGTTTATTGAATTTTGGTTTTAGTTTTAATCATTTTTTTCTTAAGTTAAATTTTTGTATGTTTTTAACGTGCGGGTAATGGGTACCAAAATACCCAACAGATATGGGAATGGGTATAAAGGTTGTTACTCACACGTGTATGGGGACGGGGATGAGTATATTTTTAAAATATTGGTATGGGCATTGTAGTACCCTACCCATTGCCATTCCTACACTGAACCCTCACTTGTGTTGAAGAAAAAAGCAGGTGATCAGAAAACCTTAGCATAGTTTGTTCTGCAAATGGGGGCCCGCGTGATCTTCGCCGAGCATTCAAACGGGGCCATGTCTCCGACTAACTGTGGCGGCGAGAGCAGGACCTTCACGACTAACTGAGCCCAAATTTGAAATTGTGCCCCGGGGCTGACGAAAATAGGCTCAGGAGTTTGGTGTTCGATTGGCGGCCAGGCTAAGAGGGCCCAGCGATGATTCGTTAAGCCACTTGTGCTACCGTCCTGAAATATTGGAGGAGGCTCAGGACGAACAATAAAAATAGGTCATCTCAGAACGATGCAAATAATAATTTTATATAAATACACGAGAAAAAAATCATTTAAAATGTTTTTTTTATAATCAATTTATTTTTTCTTATTAAGTAAGGGATGTTTGTAAACACGTATCGTTCATGTATTAACATATACTCCCTCTATTCCTTTCTATCTGTCGTATTTAGAATTTCTTTTATCAAATTCTACTTGTCATATTTACATTTTCAATGGATAATTAATATTATTCTGTAATTTTCCAATAATAACTAAATGTTACTTTAATAATAATCTCTCACTCGTTATTTTTTTCACACTTTTAGTTATTATAATAATTTCATTAAATTAATTTGAGGGTCCATTGGCGTGCATCCATAAGGAATGCAACCTACGAAAAAGGATATTATGGTTATTTATACTTATAATTATAACATCAATCATCTTTCTTAATTTGTGTGAAATGGTCAATTACGACAAATAGGATGTAGACGTATGAATCCGATTAAAACCGACCAATTTTTTAACCGGCTTGGTTGTAATCGTAACCAAACCGGTTTCGATTTTGATTCATAACGGCCGGTTTGGAGCGCCATTTTTTTTATTATTGATTAATTTGATCTCGACCGTTAATCTTTTTTATATATATTCTTTTGTCAAAAAAATGAAAATTGCCGATCATTAACTGTCGATTCACAGTTCAAAGTTTTCGCAAACTAAAATTGCGGAAATCGATTAACAGTTTCGATTCTAAATGAAATCGGTGGTGTCAACGATAACCGAACCGTTGACCGCGAAAATCGTAACTTATTAACCGAAATCGGCCCTACAATTCTAGATGGAGGGAGTAAAGTTTGTTCTAATAGACTCTTTAAAGGGATGTAGGGGTTGTGTTTGTTCGCGAGAATGGATTCCTCGTCAAGTCAATTTGGGGCTACTCAAATTAGGAACTCCCAATATATATATATTTTTTAATCTTCACACCTAGAGAGCCAAACTTAACTCTCTATTAAATTTTTTCTTATTTCTTTTTAAATAGATTCATATAAATATATGATAAAGAGTTTATAAGTATGACATTTTTAGTATCGTTTGCCTTAACATTCGAAACACTGAATTCGATATTACTAATACTTAATACTCATTTATTCTAAAATTGAAAACTCAAATACTTATCCAACAATTTTTTACAACCAAATAATTAAATAATACTAAATACAATATTATAATACAACATCATTCATTTTTAATACATGATTTGACATCAAATAAAATATAATACTCCGTCTGTCCAGTTATATCTCTCGCAATTTAGGAATTTTCATGTTTCATTCTATCTGTCATATTTATATTTTCAAAAGATAATTTACCAGTAAGAATTAATGTTACTTTACTAAATTTACTCATACCTTCATTATTTTACACTTTCAATTATTTTAAACAAACGAATAGTATTATCAGTTGATATCTACAATTATAAGACCAATCATCTTTTATCTACGTGAAATAATTAATTATTATCAATAGAATAATTTTAAATTTGCGAGAAATAGTCAATTACATTCATAGAATGAGACGACAGAATAATACATTATCATCCAATTCTCTTATATAATTTAAAATACCTCACTGTTCTAAATATCAAATTTTATAATCTCAATTGATGTTACTACAAACATGCACTTAGAGTTAGTTTTAGGCTCCAAGCTTGACCAAAGACTCCCGAACACACATACACACACACTAAAGGTTTGAGATAAGAAAAGGAAGGTGGGGTAATCTAATATGAGGCCTAAATCTCACCAATCAGACCCTCTGGATAAGAAAACAATCCACAACTCACTCTCCCATTGGATCTCATTTTTTCCCCTCAAAACTCCATTTTTCATATTTCCAATATTCCAATTTTAAACCCCAAAACACCTCGAATTCTTTGATCATCAAGGGGAAAAAGAAAAAAAGCTAACACACAAATGGCAGCTACAATGGCCACATCAATGGCGATCCTCAACCCCAAAAGCTTCAATATCACAAACTCAAAAAACACAAACCCTTCAAAGCCCACCAAACAAATTTCCCTTTTTACCCTCCAAACCCCCCCAAAAGGCCTCTCCGCCGCCCCACAGACCAACGCCGCCGTCTCCGGGACCGCCGTGGCCGCCGCCGTCTTCTCCGCCCTCTCCGCCGCGAACCCCGCCTTCGCCGCCCAGCAGCTGGCGGAGATAGCCGACGGCGACAGCCGCGGCATCGCCCTCCTGCTCCCCTTGGTCCCCGCCGTCCTCTGGGTGCTCTACAACATACTCCAGCCGGCGCTCAATCAGATCAACAGGATGAGGAGCTCCAAGGGCGTGGGTAATCGGGCTCGGGCTGGGCGGGCTCGCCGCGTCGGGCTTTTTCCACCCGCCGGAGGCTTCGGCCGGTGAGATCGCCGCCGTGGCCGAGGCGGCGGCGGCGGACAACAGGGGGCAGCTTCTGTTGTTCGTGGTGGCGCCGGCGATACTGTGGGTGCTGTACAATATTTTGCAGCCGGCTTTGAACCAGATTAACAGGATGAGATCAGACTGAGAAGAAGGAGGTTAAGGGTATATAAGGTCTTTTTTTATTTAATATTTTTATGTGCATGTAATTTGCATGTAATTGTGTTGTTGTGTTAATTAATGAAACTTTTTTCACGCGCACGGATCTTGTTTGATGGCTACTGGTTATTTTTAGTTATTAGGGTCAAATATTATGTGAAACTGCAAATAAAAAAGATCAATTAAATTTTCGGGTGTATATGTTGTGTGATTCTACTAAGATTAAATTGTTCAATAGAACTAATGTGTGTACTTGGGAAATTATTTGGATACTAATATGTTATATGCTTAGATTAGTTAGATCGTACATTGTTATTATAATTTGCTGCGAAATCTAGCGAAAACAAAATTAGTAGTTAATCCTAAGTTAATTAACTACCTAATAACTAATCATTTTTGACCTTGTAGCTAAAGATCATTTCCAATAGCCTCTTCGAATAAAAATTCCTCTATTTTACAGAGCCATCCACTCAAAATCTTCTCCGACAAACCATTCAATTTCTATTTTTAATTTAGTTTTGGCTTTCCAAAACAATTCTCCACAATTTATTGCATTAATACTCAATATACTATTCTTTTGAATATCCTTTTAATAAAAATAAAGAGCAAATATAAAGAGAGTGTTGGGGAAGATGGTTTTGCTATTAAAGGAAATCAGAAATAGTTTTTTATTTTTTAAACTCTTGTATTGCCTACTATTTATCTGCTTATTAAGCTACAAAATTTTATGGTTAATTTGTAGTTAAATACTTTGCTACACATTCACCACAAATTAGTTATTGTGCTTCGCAAAAAAAAAAAAAAAAAAAAAAAGATTTTTTCTTAAATTACCTGCGCTCTAGGCTTTATTGAGTTCATTGTTTCTGATTTTAGAATTCCTAATTCCTCGTAGTGCAGATTATCTAGTGTATACATTTATCTTTATTAAATGAATATGCTGTTGAAATTCTGATCAAATTAAAGATCTTAATTTCAAGGATTTAAGATGTTCTACAGTAATGTAATTATTTAATCTAAACTCATAAATGGGGTTGCATTACCAACCTGAAATGTTTTTTTTATTTTTGGTTAATTTGAATAGAAATTCGTAGTCACTAGCACTGTTTTAAAAATCGGATCGAACCGGCCGGTTAAATCGGGAACCGGCCATTGACCCGTTCCGATCACACCTATAAAACCGTTTTAGCGGTTAAACCGGTCAAGAACTGGTCAAAACCGGTTAAACCTCTGAAAATCGGCAAAAAATCCGGTTGAACCGGTCAAACCGTTTTTTATGTGCAAAATATTGTGTATGATTCAACTAAATTGGCATAATTATTATTAATGATCCATGGAACCTAATCAAGCGATATGAAAATAAATAAATTATGTTCGGTCAATTTTATTTTTTTATTTTTATCTCTCTTAATAATCTAGACAAATAATTAAGATAGTGATCTTATATATCACATAACAAAGAATTATATTAATATGTTTAATAGAGTATAAATAAATTAAGCATGTTTATATAATAAATTAATTACTTTTTCCAAATACGAATCAAATTAATATTTATATTAATACATTACTTAATATTTCATACTATATAATTAAGAATATTATGTTTTTATTAATACGGTTGAACCGGTCCGACCGGTTGAACCGTGAACCGGTGAGGAGGACCGGTTCGTTTTACGGTCCGGTTTTTAAAACATTGGTCACTAGTCCTTTTTTTTTTTTTTTCTGTTTGGCAAGTGGATTTACACATGTTCTCGTTCAAAAAATAAAACAGCAGTAAAACTTATTCGATAATTAATCACAATAATTACACATGCGTGAGAACCAATAGCCCACAGTTGGAACTGAACATAATCGAATAGAGTTGGAACCCAGATTTTCGAATCACGGCCGGGCCCTAGAATCCTTTCGGAGCCCTCGTGCTCGCATGCCGACAAAATACCTAAAGAGACACCAGTCCAGCAGAGGCTCTGGCAAGAAGCTCATTACACAGGCCTGCAATGCATGAGGCCAATAGGGCACACAGATTAGGTCTTGATGGCCAATCCACCTCATGCTGGCCTTGCTGTACATCTCCGCAGATGGGATGAAGAGTGATGGTTTCTTTATTGATGCCATCTTTGTCGCCACCAGCAATGGTATCTGCCATCAAAATCATTATTGCTCAAATTATATATAAAAAATGGGCTGCCATTTTGTATGCAAATTCCGACTGGGTTGGGCTAAAAGTAGGGTCAGATGGCCCCATCATTTTTGGCCTTCCCGATTCGAATTTCGAGACCTCTGTTGTAAAAATCATCCAAAGCGACAAATTGGTCGGGAAAAACAGCCCCGGCCAAAAATTGGGTCAGACGGCCACCGAGGTCGTAAAAAACCAGCCAGGCAGCCGAAACGAGAATCAGGAGAGGAAAAAAGAGGCCAAAAAGAAAAACATGTGATGTCTTAGGGGCCGCCCGACTAACACCTAGCGATTTATATGGAACCTGCTATTATGAAACATATGAATCCAGCTACAAGTCTTTGTGAGTAAGAACCAATTTAAGTGAATACAAATAAAGAAGATGAGACAATGATATATTTATATTTTTAAGGAAAAAGTAATACGATTTATAAACTCTTAAATTGCACTAATAAATAACTTTTGTTTTGTCATCTTTTAATTAAGTTTGTTGTTCCTCTTCATGAACAACTCTATCCTTTTCTTTTTATAACTATATATTTCCAATTTAATAAAATAAAGTAACACGGTTTATAAATTTAAGGTATAGATAGTTACACACAAAAAATTACTAAGCACACACAATTTACAAGTATACACACTCGTCGTTATTATTATTTTTTTTTTTTTTAACTTTTACTTGGTTCACACATAAAACACCTAAAATACCCTTTTATAATAGAAACAATAAATATGGCACGGAGATGGGCACGAACATAATCCTGCTTGTTTTTGTGCCCATAAGAACTATATATTGCATTGTTCTAATTGATACAATCACAATATTCTTTGGTGCCACACATGATTTTCATGTCAATATGAACTGTAACAATGCTCTAATAGGCATGAACACATGATTTTCATGTCAATATGAACTGTAACAATGCTCTAATAGGCATGAACACGATATTCCTTTCATGCCACATAAGATTTCGTGTCAATAGGATCTTCTGCAATGTTCAAATAGACACGATCATCTAATTAGGTACAATCACGATATTCATTCATGCCACATAAGATTTTCGTGCCAATAGGAACTTCTGCAATTAGGGTTTTGTGCCATGCGCGTTTCACCAAACAATATAACAATTAGAATCTTATAAAAAATCAAAACACATAGTTTTCGATTTCATATTAGAGGATGCGTACATTATTCGTGGTTTAAGAATCCAACAACATGGTGTAAGATTTTTTTTGGAGTAAAATTTTGAAGTTTTATGTTGTGTGGATCCCACCATAAACAGAGTCATAACTCACAATAAGGTTATTTATGGTGTTGTTGGAAAACATTAAGATGAACATTCTTTGTGTATGGGATGGGTGTGAAAATTCATAACAAAGGGTACTTCTGACAAAATCTCCAGAATAACTAGTAGTTTGGTGCACCAATCATACCTGACATTGCACATTAATTCCATGCTGCTTATACTCCATACTCAGGCTCCTTGACAACATTGCCACATACCTGACCAATAATAACAATAACAATAATAATAATAATATCCCAAATTATACCAATTTGCACTTCATTTCAGTCAACCTGAATAAAATAAATAATTTTTAAAAAAAAAATCATATTTAAGACCTATCTATTAAACAAAAAAATAAAAATAAGTTTTTATTCAAATCACATTTTGGCTAGAAAAAAAAAGGCTTACGATTTGGTGGCAGCATAAACGGAGTAAAGAGGATACGACGAAACACACCCAGACGAACCAGATCCAACATTAACAATCACGCCTTTCTTCTTCTTCTCCAACATCCCCAAAATCACAGCCCTCGTAACAAAAGTCGTGCCCACGACATTCACTCTCACTACACTCTCCAACAGCTCCAAATCCACCTCGTGTAAAAACTTGGCGTAAGGATACGCCAATCCAACATTGTTGACCACGATCCCTAAATCCAGGCCCTTCGTTTTCTCATCCACTCTCCTGCCAATTTCTTCACCACCACATCTGGAATAATCGATCACCACCGATTTTATTACTATTTCGGGATATTTGCCGTGAATTTCTTCGGATGTGGTTTTTTAGCTTGGCCGGGTTTCGGGCCACGAGAACGAGGTTTAGGCCCCGTGGACGCTAATTCGAATGCTAGGGCTTTGCCGATGCCGTCGGTTGAGCCGGTGACCATGGCCCAAGAGCCGTAGCTTTTGAGGTTTTTTGCGGGCCTGAAAAACATGGTCCAGGCCCATCGGAAGATTTGAAGTAGAGATTTGGAAAGAATGATGAACCCTAGAGAGGCTGGTATTAGAAGAACTAAATTTGGTGCAGCCATTTGATTTGGGAGTGATGATGATAGTGTAAGAGGAGTGCAGTTTATTTTTATTTTTATTTTTAATTTTGGCGTGTTGTTTTATAAATGGTTGCGTCAAGATGGTTTTTATAGTCTTTGCTCACCTAAAACAGCAAAATTTGCTGTGCATTAGTACGACACCGTTTTTCAGCGTTTATCTTTTGTTTTGTTTTTTTTTAATTTATTTCCCAGCCCGCCCATTTCTCCAATCTTTTCCCTCCAATGGTAAATCTTTTTCAGTTTAATTGTTTTTAAATTAGTTTTGTCCGATGTAAGGTTGAGTACTGTAATCAAAAAATCTCTACTGACTATTGATTAATCCATTAAAATATTTGTACCGAACCAATTTATAATTATATTAAATTAATTATAAATTTCATTATATTCGGTAGTTAATACGTAAAATACTAATTTTATTAATTTTATATTTTCAACTAACAAGTAAAAGTTAGAATTCACAATAATCAAGTAATTTTAATTTATGATTATAATTGATCGAAAAATTCTTAGCACCCTAAGAAATCTTCTCCGCAATAGTACGGAGCCGATTGTAGAGCGGTAAGTTTTTCCGAGTCGTGTCTCTCGAGAATAGATATAATCGGCGTTGAGTGTTTTTAATTAATCTTTTGTTACTCCTAGTTAAACTAATCTAATCTAAGAAAACATTAATCATTGGTTTGGTTTTTGTGTTTTAATCACTAAACTTGAATTGAAAAGAGAGTTTGAAAAACATTTAGGCAAAGAGAGGAGTTTAAAACTTATTTGAAAATAATTAGTCTTAATGACACAAATTAAACCTAATTAACAACCTTAATTAAATTGAAACTACTAACTAAGAAGGCTTGTAAATTTAAAAACTAAAAAGGAGAGAAAGTCAAACTAAAGTTCAAAAGAAGTCAAATGCATTTAATAGGTAAAAGTCAAATGTCTTAAAAGAGAAAACTACTAATAACTTTCCAAGCTCCCAAGTTTGTTTGAACAAAAAGAGTAAAAAGCTTCAAAGCCAAGTTTCAATGGAGTTTACTACAAGAAGAAAAATAATTTAGAAATTGGAAGAGAATTTGAAAATGCCAAAAGAAACACAACTAAGACTACAAATTAACTACCAACACATACCAACAATAAACAACACAAGAACAACACCAAATAAGGGAAATATTACTACCAATATTGCATTCCAACCAAAAGCTTCAAATGTAGAGTACAATCTTCAAAGCACCAAGTTCAACTTCATACAGTAAAATCACAAAAGAGAGAGATGCCACATTCTCCAACACTTGTGAATAACTACTAACTAGCTAATAAACTAAGCTAAATTAAACTAGCTATCTAAGGATAATATATAGGGTTTGCAATGGAATAGTGAAAATGAGCTTGGAAGAGATTGAATGGGGTTCAAAATCAACCAAGGAAGGATAAGGTAGGTGAAAGAAAGTGATAGCTTATTTATACAAAAACGCAGGGGCAAAAATGTCAAAACAGGTTAAAAATCTGCGTGTCAGTCGATCGACTGGAATGCCCAAAATTACAAAACACTTTGCCCGTCAGTCGATTTCATCATCCCAGTCGATCGACTGGCACTCAGTCGATCGAATGGAGTTCAATCGATCGACTGACAGGCAGCTCCAGCTCGTTTTCTCGTTTCCGCTCTAATCGTCTGCCGGCTGTCGCTCCTCGTTCGCACTGTGTCCCCTTTGCTTGCTGGTTCTAATTCGAGTCGAATGAGATGTCCTGAGCGCGCACGGGATCGCTTCGGTCACCCTACGGCCATAAATACAAAAATGAGTAGAAATAAACGAAAATTCAAAGAAAACCGCACAAAGTTACGAAAATCCAAAATTAATAAAATCGGCCAAAACGACTCCTAATACACATAAAAGCAAACAAAACACATGCAAGCGCGACACAAAATGGTAAAAAAAAATACGTACAAAAACATGCAAATCAATAATTTATACATAAAACGTAAAACGGAGATTTATTCGAACTGAATTAAACTATACCAGGACTGATAAAAAAAACTGTTGACTTTTGACGTTCTTCGAATGACACTACAAAAAAAACGGATTCACCGACGGCTATATCCGTCGGTAAACAACTTAGCGACGGATAGTGATCGTCGGCGAATCCTATGTTGGTAATTTCAGTTGCCGACATATATTTTGCTCGTCGGCATTTGCCGACAACTTTCCGATGGTATCTTGCTGCTGGTAAGGTGCCGTCGGGATTCTTAATTTTTTGTGGATTTGCGGAGAGATTTTGCGACCATCGGTAATCAATTAAATAAATAAATAATTTTGACGGATATGGTGCCCGTCGGTTATTAAATAATCCGACGGACATGAAAGCCGTCGGTAAATGTATTTTCAATTTTTTTAAATATTATTTTTATTAATTGGAATAATGAACCTGATTTTTTTTTTCCATCCACCTATTGACAAATATTTAAAACAAAACGAATAGGGGTCGGATATTGGCACCCCAAGAGTTGATGAAAAAAACCCCAACAAAATTAAAAAGCCCAAACTACCCTCAATACAAAACAACAACAACAACAAAAAGTCTGAATCTGCCATGGTAGCCGCCCCAAGCTCAAAACTTTATCTGTCGCCACCTATTGAAACCAACACAGACACAAAACAAGAGCAACGACAAACCACCCGAAAAAATAATTCTAGCAGCCGGGAAATTTTTCGGTGGTCGGAAAATATTTTCCAATGACCGGGAAAAAAAAAATTGGTGGTTGGAAAAGAATTCCGGCGATCGGAAAATTTTCTAGTCGACCGACGGCGGCAGATGTCTGCCCCAATTAAATATTATTATTATTATTTAATTTTTTTTATTAGTTTTTTCATAGTAAGGATATTGTGATATATTCATATTGTAATTTTAGACTATTTGACAAAAAGTAGGTATTATTTGACTTAAAATTGAATGTAGGATTAATTTACAAATGAACCTTCACTTGAAAAACTATTTGACAATTTCCACATATTTAATCACAAGACATTACATAATTACACATGAGTGAGAATCAATAGCCCACAGTTGAATTGAACATAATCGAATAGAGTTGGAACCCATAATTTCGAATCACGACCGGACCCTGGAGTCCTTTCAGAGCCCTCGTGCTCGCATGCCGAGAAAATACCTAAAGAGACACCAGTCCAGCAGAGGCTTTGAAAAGATGCTCATTACAGAGGCCTGCAATGCATGAGGCCAATAGGGCACACAGATTAGGTCTTGATGGCCAATCCACCTCATGCTGGCCTTGTTGTATGTCTCCGAAGATGGGATGAAGAGTGATGGTTTCTTTATTGATGCCATCTTTGTCGCCACCAGCAATGGTATCTGCCATCAAAATCATTATTGCTCAAATTATATATAAAAATCGGAGCCCTCGTGCTCGCATGCCGAGAAAATACCTAAAGAGACACCAGTCCAGCAGAGGCTCTGGAAATAAGCTCATTACACAGGCCTGCAATGCATGAGGCCAATAGGGCACACAGGTTAGGTCTTGATGGCCAATCCACCTCATGCTGGCCTTGCTGTACGTCTCCGGAGATGGACTGAAGAGGGATGGTTTCTTTATTGGTGTCATCTTTGTCGCCACCAGCAATGGTATCTGCCATGAAAATCATTATTGCTCAAAATATATATAAAAATCGTTCTGCCATTTTGTATGCAAATTCCGATTAGGTTGGGTTAAAAAGGGTCAAATGGCCCCATCATTTTTTGCCTTCGCAATTCGGATTTTGCCAGCTCTATTACTCATTGTTGTAAAAATCAGCTAAAGAGACAAATTGGTTCGAAAAAATTGTAAGCCTTACTTTTTCAAAACCTAGCATTAAGGGCGTTACGACGATATACGATCAGATAACCGACCGAAATGATAATCGGGAGAGAATAAAGAAAAGGCCAAAAAGAAAAACATATGATGTCATAGGGCCGTCTGACTAACACCTAACGATTTATGCAACCTGCTATTATGAAACATAGGAATCCAACTACAAGTCTTTGTATTCAGTAAGAACCAATTTAAGTGAATACAATAAAAGAAGATGAAACATGATACTCCATCCATCCCACAAAGATAGTCCAGTATTCCACTTTCGTTCGTACCACAAAGGTAGTCCAATTACTATATTTAACATATTATTAAATTTTCATTTCCACACGTACCATTAATTAATATTCTTGAAATACTAGTTTTTTACATGGTAAATTGAAATTTGATAATTATAATGTAAATTTTTATCATTTTAATAACAAACATACTAATTCCAACACTGATTTCTATATCATAAAATGACATTAATAAATTCAAAAAGGGTATAATTGGAAAACAATAACTAAATTAATCACTTAACTATATAAACTACTCATTTCTTAATTTGTGTGAAATTAATCGCAGGACTATCATTTTTTGACCGGAGGGAGTATATTGTTCGTCTTTGTGAACTCTATCCTTTTCTTTTTATAATTATACATTCCCAATTTAATAAAAAAAGTAACACGATTTATAAATTTAAGGTATAGATATTTACACACACAAAATTACTAAGCACACACAATTTATTAGTACATTACACTCATCGTTATTATTATTTTTATTTATAACTTTTACTTGGTTCACACATAAAACACCTAAAATACCCTTTTATAATAGAAACAACAAATATGGCACGGAGATGGGCACGAACATAATCCTGCTTTGTATTTGTGCCCATATGAACTATATATTGCATTGTTCTAATTGATACAATCACAATATTCTTTGGTGCCACACATGATTTTCATGTCAATATGAACTGTCGCAATGTTTTAATAGTCACGATGCAACACATTTCAACAAACAATATAATTATCAGAATCTTATAAAAAATCAAAACATGAAGTTTTAGATTTCAATTAGAGGATACTTGCATTATTCTCGGTTTATGTTTCAAACAATGTGGTGTAAGATTTTTTTTGTTGGATGTATGGAATTATTTACATTTCTCATTTCTCAATTTTCAAAAAATTAGAATCATGTTTTTTCATTGGAAAATATTTTTCTCAATTTTCATTTCTCTAATCAAAATATATTAAATTAACAAATCACATCTAATCTTTAAAATTGTAGGCCCACAACTCCCAACAAAATTTACTTTAAATATAAATATTTTTAAATTATAATTATCTAATAGGACACACCATCTACAGTTTTATTAATATTATATTATATATGCAAATTAAAATATTAAAAATAGACCCCACAACTAACAGCTTTCAATTTATTATATTAAACAAATCTGTTACAAAAATACTCATTCAAACACAATCTCAATTTTCACACAAAAACTAATAAATTTTTATTTATCACTTTTTAATATATTTAAAAAATTGAGATGAAAACACATGATCACCTAAGGTTTATGTTGGATGTGAAGAAGAAAAGACAAAATTGCAAAATAGCCCCAATAACTTAGAATGTTGGCAACTTAATACCACTAAATATAGTTGGTGACAAATTTATGCAATAACTTATAAAAATATAGCAATTTAAATCCCAATTTTGCCGAAAAAAAAAAAGAAAACTCGCCGAATTCTTTCAATTTCCGGCGATAAATGTTGATTTTGACCAATTTTGTCAAATTCAATGTTGATGTGGCACAAAAAAAAATTAAAAAAATTATTTAAAATTATAAATTTATTTTAAGAATTATGTTAGCAGCTGCTGCTTCTAAAGCGGTGTTTGTACATCTTTCTTCTTGGAAAAACCAAGAATCTAAGTTTTTTTAAAATATAATATTTACAAAAGATGAAAAATATATTATAAAATCTAAGATTTTTTAAATATGTCAAAAAAGTATTATTAAATTATAAATTAAAACAAAACTTGAAAAAATAATTTTTAAAATATTTATAAAATCAAAACAAAATATGGAAAATTACCTACAAAAAATCTGAAAATATTTTTTAATATTTATAATAATTTTAGGAATTATAAAATAATTTTCTAGATTTATCTTAAAACATTCTCTTTCATATGAAAATTAATTTCTTCTATAGTTAAAATATTTTCTAGTTTTTTTTAATTATGTATTTTAATATAATAATGTACATATTAAAAAAGCCATATTCTTAATAAATATTTTTTCAAATTTATTACTGATTGTTTTCACATACTTCAAATAATTCTAAATTTTATAATATATTTACGCAGATTTTTTTGATTTATTTTTAAATAATATTTTTTAATATTTGAAATAGTTTTGGATTTCATATTTTCCTAGATTTTGTTTTAAATTTATATTTTAATAGTGTTATTTAGCTATTTAAAAATAATCTCAAATTCATATTTCATCTCTTTGTTAAATTTTGTAATTTAAATAGTTTTTAAAATTATTCTAAATTTTTAAAACAAGTTTCTAATTTTGTAATAACTTTTTTAATTTCTTGTTATTATCTTTTGACACATCAGCGTTGACTTGGTCAAAATTGGTCCAAGTCAACATTTTATCGCCGAAAATTGAAAGAATCCGGCAAGTTTTTCTTTTTCCAGGCGAAATTGAGATTAAATTGCTATCTTTTTATAAGTTATTGAATAAATTTGCCACCAAGTATGTTTAGTGGTATTAAATTACCATTACCCCCAAGTTAGTGGGACTATTTTGCAATTTTGCCAGAATAAAAATATTCGAAAGGACAGAAGAGAAAAGGTTCATGTGGTTCACAATAAGGTTATTTTTGGTGGTGTTGGAAACCATTTAATGAACATTCTTTGTGTGTGGGTGTGAAAATTCATAACAAAGGGTACTTCTGACAAAATCTCCAGAATAACTRGTAGTTTGGTGCACCAATCATACCTGACACTGCACATTAATTCCATGCTGCTTATACTCCATACTCAGGCTCCTTGACAACATTGCCACATACCTGACCAATAATAACAATATCAACAACAACAATAATAATAATAATAATGTCCCAAATTATACAAATTTGCACTTCATTTCAGTCAACCTGACTAAAAATAAATAAATTTAAAAAAATCAAAATAAAAACAAATTTTTATTCAAATCACATTTTGGCTAGAAAAAAAAAAAGGCTTACGATTTGGTGGCGGCATAAACGGTGTAAAGAGGATACGACGAAACACACCCAGCCGAACCAGATCCAATATTAACAATCACGCCTTTCTTCTTCTTCTTCTCCAACATCCCCAAAATCACAGCCCTCGTAACRAAAGTCGTGCCCACGACATTGACTCTCACCACACTCTCCAACAGCTCCAAATCCACCTCGTGTAAAAACTTGGSGTAAGGATACGCCAATCCAACATTGTTGACCACAATCCCTAAGTCCAGGCCCTTCGTTTCCTCATCCACTGTCCTGCCAATTTCTTCACCACCACATYTGGAATAATCGATCACCACCGATTTTATTACTATTTCGGGATATTTGCSGTGAATTTCTTCGGATGTGGTTTTTAGCTTGGTCGGGTTTCGGGCCACGAGAACGAGGTTTAGGCCCGCGGACGCTAATTCGAATGCTAGGGCTTTGCCGATGCCGTCGGTTGAGCCGGTGACCATGGCCCAAGAGCCGTAGCTTTTGAGGTTTTTTGCGGGCCTGAAAAACATGGTCCAGGCCCATCGGAAGATTTGAAGTAGAGATTTGGAAAGAATGATGAACCCTAKAGAGGCTGGTATTAGAAGAACTAAATTTGGTGCAGCCATTTGATTTGGGAGTGATGATGATAGTGTAAGAGGAGTGCAGTTTATTTTTATTTTTATTTTTAATTTTGTAAGTGGTTGCGTCAAGATGGCTTTTATAGCCGTGCACACCTGGAACAGCCTCCTAAAAAACAGCAAAATATGATGTGCATCAGTACGACACCGTTTTTCAGCCCTTTATCTTTTGTTGTGTTTATTTTTATTTCCAGCCCGCCATTTTCTCCGATCTTTACCCTTCAATTGTAAATCTTTTTCAGTTTAATTGTTTTTAAATTAGTTTTCTCCACTGTCATCAATAGGGCTGAGTAAGGGATTTACAAATATTCAAACTGAATTTTGAATTGAACTGTACTATAATTGAATTTCTTTTATTAATTATTGATCAATTTTCAAACTGAATTGTCTCAAATTTCTTTTACGGGATGAATTTGGAAATTCTTAATCTCCTTAAAATATTTGTACCAAATTAACTATAAAGCTCATTATATTCGATAATTAATACATAAAATACTGTTATTGTTAATTTTGTATCTTATTATTATTATTTAATCATCAACCAACAAGTAAAAACTAGAATTCTCGATAATCTAGTAAATTAATTTACGATTTTAATGGGTGGCTTCGGGATTTCTTATGGGCACAGGCATCCCAGGTAATTCATTTAGACGTAAAATGAAGATTTATCCGAAAAAAGAATTGAACTGTACCAGAAGTGAAAAGGAACCGTTGACTTCGAAACGAACTGTACATAAAATAATGATACAATTCTGGGGATTTCCAAAACCTCGGATTGAATCGGATTATGCTCCTAGTCAACATGGATTTGAAATTATAGTTAACTTATAAAATTCCATAAATTTTAAAGAATTTAATGAATTCTATTATGGATTCCACCAGATTCTAATGAATTTTTATACAACGAAATCATATAAATTTTAATAATTTTAATAGAATTTGTACTCGATGTTTACAAATATATAATTTTTATGATTGTAATAATGTAGTGATCATAAGAAATAAAACTAATGTTAAAATATCCAAACAAAATGATTAATAAAAAATAAATTCCTAAAACTTTATAAAGATATAATTTTACATGACAAAATATGAAAAATTCTATTAAAAAAACTCTATTAGAAGGCAATTTAAAAAATGAATAATTAAGGAAACAACCCGATAGAAAAACACTTTTTTGAGAGGTAAATAAAAAGAAGAAAAAAAAAAAGGATGTTTGAGGTGGAAAAAGATTTTAAGCAGAAAGAGCCAATATATTAAACAATTTAAATCGGATCTGGGTTCCTATATATTTTAAGCATACGATGCTCATATTTTAATCCGTATGAAACAATTTAAAATATATTTCTATGAGAAATATTAATTACGGATTTAATTAGTCTTTCATTTAACTGGAAATGATTCCTTAGTCAAATGCATAATAATCCGCATAAAGGCTCAGTATAAGTATTCATATTATGAATAATATTATAGTCACAAGATGACCCTTGGATTTTCACTAAATCTTTAATGTTTTTGCTTGTTAAATAATATTTTACTAACAAGGAAGTCATATTTAAATGCAACAATAAATCTTTCTAAATAGCGTATCCGATATGGCAAATTGTAGTTATTGCAAATTAATTTAACGTATCCGATATGGCAAATTGTATGCAAATTAAATTAGTTGTTTAATATTCATAATTTCAAAGCCGCCTACACTACACTATGCTATACTATACGCATTAATTCGCAACAAGAAGTTGCTAAGACTTGGCTGCAAAAAGCAAGCTGTTATCAGAAGCCATTCATGTTGAGTATATATAGTATACGTTAGAAGTTGCATGCATCCAAGCACGATTACTACTCGTTTTCGTCATTGCAGTAGCCCCAAATCACGACTACTAGAACCCAACTTTCTAGGACTATGTTCATGGTGAAAAGGGTCATCGGCGCAATGAACCGAACTCAGCCTATGTGAGAAATTCCAACCGCTGTGTTCTAGCTCGCGCTCGACTTTTCTCATTCTCGCCTCTTCTTTCAATTTCATGTAGAACGTCGATGACCAATAATCATTTGCCAAATTCTTTATTTAAAAAAAAAAGGTCGGGTCAGGAGAAAAGATCGATTTCAGAAAAGGAAAAGAAAAGCGTTTATTGCAAACTAACCATTTTCATCAACTGGATCAACTCATTTAGTGAGTTTTTAAAGAGATTTGGGTGTGCCAAATCGAGAGTGGATAAAATTTCTTGTCTACAACGATGAGAAATGTTCACCTCCATTGTTGCACCTGTCTAGGCAAATTCATAGAATAATAAATAAATAAAACAACATTTGCACCTCAATAAATAGCAATTACATACGAAATTCGAATGTAAGTTTTAAACCAAAGATATATTGGAACAGAAAAATCCAGAGTCAACTCAAAAGAAAAACAAAACAAAAAAAAACATTGTACCTGGAGTGATATAATTGTCAATAATGTGACGTGCCATATAAATTCTTCTCACATGATCAGCAGTTGGAATTTTGTGAAGCTGTTGCACCTCCTCATAGAAATGGACACTCTCCCCAGCCAAACAGCTACATTAAGGAAATAATACATAGGCTTACTTCAACATTATCACACAAGGGACAAATATACATAGAATGAAATGGGAAAAGGATAATTACAAAAAGTAACCTCGAAATTTGATTCAATGTTAAATTAAGGGACAGCCAGTAATGTTTTTTTAAATGTGAATGGGGGGCTTTGAAATACATATTGCTTTTGGAGGGGTAAATGTAAAACCAAAAGAATAAAAAATCTTAGTGGTATTTTTTTGCAAATTTGAAAGTTAGTTCGATTTTTATGTAATTAGGTCAAACCTCAAGGGTACTTTTTGTAATTAACTCAAAGTTAGAAAGAATTACGATCTAACAGGCAATAAATCGACACCTGTCAGCAAATTCCATAAACGAGCGACGAAATCTCCTGTTCAAAAGAAGCTTATCCAAAGGTTCATTAGGATTAACCAACTGGGTAGATTCCCATTCTACTAAAAGCCCGCTATCAGGTAGTACACCCAATGCCCGGCCCATCATAGCGCTTGGTGGGTGGTCCCTTTCCCTCAAGCTCGTAAGTGTGACGAGGGGCTGGGATATCGATATAGAAAAGAATGACAGCACAAGGAGACTTGTCTGGGAAACAATAATCAAGAATAAACAATACAAATGTGAGAAATGAAAGTGAAGGTAAAATAGAAATAAAACTAGGTTAGGCATACTTACCATAAATAGTAATAAGAATCTTGAAATGATTTGAAGCAATTCAATATCTTCGTAAGCCTCATTCAGAATATAACAGACCACCCATAGCGCTTCGAAGGAAATAAAAAAGGCCACGTGTGAATTATTGAGTTAGATACATATAAAACACAGAAATTTGGAAAATATCAACTTTTTTTTTTTAATAAGGGGGTGTTTACATCATTAAAAAGAAAAAGAAATTTTTAATTCTGTTTTTGGTTTGACTTCTACAAAGAATGAAACAAATGAGCACTTTTACAACTGATTCACCAAACACTCTGTTTAAACTAACTCAACTTTTAGCTTCTATTTACAAAAAACGCACCCAACTTTTTAATTCTCGACTACTTTAGGCTTGGGAATAAATCACTTATTCTGTAAGCATAATTTTTCGCAAACAATCCCTAAATACTGAGAAAAAAATAAAATAAATTTGGTATAGTAGAATGTATAGGTAGACATTATGTACCAATGCAACAAGTGGAGACTAAAATTCCTCGCCAGAGGTCCTTCAGTTCTTGGAACCTAAACTCGATATGCCGAATGGCTCCTGTAAAACCAACCATAGCAGCAACATACGATGCATGAAGGCACATAATTGGGATGATCCACAGAGTCCCCATGTGGCAACGGTTGTTCAGAGGCTTCTCAACGTGAATAACTACACCAACAAAAAAAAAAAACCCTCAATTTATTAGCAAACATCGATATGGGAGTTACAGAAGCAAAGATTCTGAAAAGAAATAATATCAAATGACCATAACAAGACCAATAAAATAGATCCATCGATCAACAATTGTACACAATTAACAGAGTTAACATATAGATGATGTAAACGTAACTGAAAGGAACACCCAAAGTTCATATAATAATGATAAAATGAGGGATGATAATACTGGCAATTATTTTTCTGATGAGTCGAAATTGAGTGACAGCTTGCAAACAATGACCTAATGCATTCACCAATATTCTTTAATATTTATAATTCTTCATACGTACCATTAATGAAGACATTATCGAAACAGCTTTCCAAAAATATATTTTATTCACTGCATTATCGAAACGTTTTCCAAGAGTAAACCATAAATGAAGAACATTAAAATACTCCTTAAGCTTTCTTAGAAAATGAAATAATATGCGTTCGTCCACGTAATAAAGAAAAAAATAAATAAAAATTACACGGTCCTTACATGCTGCACTCGCTATCCAGGGTAAGAGAACCAGTGGAAGAAATAAAAATGATCGAATGGGTGGCAACCGCCTCCTGAAAAGTCACAAGCATCATGATAATAGAATAATTAAGATCGTACGCAAAATCGGTTTCTATGTATCTTTTAGCTGGCGAAATAAGAGTAAAGACAGAGAATAAAAAATCATAGGATAAATTTGTAATAGGAATATGATGGTGAAGAAAACGGGTGTGTTTCTGAATGAAAACTTTCAACCAGAAATCTTGAAAAAAATATAATCACCAATAATTGCTACATTTCACTTACTTAACAAATACGTTATAAAGTTGAAACGCCTGTAGAATACGACAGCCCAACAGCAAGCCAAATCCTAGTGGACCCTCGATCCAAACTGGGAGCAAATGATCATTTGATTATCAAGTAATGCACGAATGGAGTTAAAAAATGACAAAATCCCAAAGACATAAAGAAGGTGCTAAGTTAGTCATTTCAAATTAAAAAAAAATAAAAAAATTTACCACTCCATAAATAGCAGTTAGTCCACCAATGCATCCTTTTGGTTCTCAGGAAACCAAGGGCCATCTGGAAGGGTCACACAGAATATGAATAAAAAGACAACTAAAACGAGAAACAGGAAAAAATATAAAATAAAATTGAGAGCTACAGAAGTTAACTATGACAAAATACCACAGTCGACAATATGAGGTTGAAGCTGGCAAAAAGTTGTAATGCTATGAGCCAAAAGCTTCTCCCTTGAGGTCTTGGAATGTTATGAACTAGATATGGCTTAATAGCCTTGGCAAGAAGCCTGTCATAAAAAAAATAAAAATTTCAAGTATCCTAAAAATCCATATTTTATATTACAACATGTATGGGGCATGTTTGTTTTAAGACTCAAAATTCTGAATCCCAATAACCAATTGTGCTACGATTCAAATTTTCAATCCCACCCAACAATTCCAAAAATGATTTGATATTTATATTTATATTTAATTAAACCAACCAAATACAATATAATGATACAACAATCGCCCATCACCGCTTTTCAACCCACTTTACAACAAATAAGAGTTCTTACTATTCATAGGACTCTCCATACCAAAGATTTTGTGTCAGGATTCAAATCTGAATCCAAACATCCCATTATAAGAAACTTAAAGGAGATGAAAAATACAATCTAACAGTGTATATTGCAAGCATAGAGTTATTACATTCCCTTTCGCTTTTAGAATTATGTTCCCTTTCAATACAATCCCTTAAAAAAAACTGATATTTATTTGATGTAATTCTCTTTCTTTCATTCACATTAATAAAAGTTTTTCAGTGTAAATTCGAATCTAACCATTTCCTATAGCAAAAACTTTTGTTTACCAGGAAATTGCTCAATTTTAGAATAAAGTTACTATTACTTTTCTAACTACACCAGATTTCAGACCTAAATCCTTAATCCTTCATCCTCCAATAACTACACCCACGCATAAATTTAAAAAAAAAAAAAAAACTCAGATATAGAGTTTTGCATATAAATCACATTGTGTACTTAAATTCAGCACAACATTATCAGAGCCCCACAGTCACAGAAAATAAATCAAATCTATCATTTACGAATCAATTAAAAATTAAAATGATTTTTCAGAGAGAAGCGTGAGGGGAAAGAGAATGAAGAAATTACAGAACAATAGAGAGGATGGAAATGGAGATGGCCACATAGTCGCTGGGGCAGCCTCCTTTAACGGCACAAGTCGCCATTTCCCCCAAATTTTCAGCTGCTTTGCTCTGAAACTGCTCACCAACTGTTCGACGAAAAAACGCACTGAGACTCTGAAATTGATTACGTCGCAAACTAGTCAAACTCCATGTGATTCTACTTGTTTGACTTCAAAGGTCTCTGGGGAATTTCATAAAGAAAATGATTATATACTCTCATGATCTCATCACTATGACACACTTTACTAATTTAAAGAAGAAATTTGGGCCTAATAACCAAGTTTGTGTAGGGTCCTCGGGTCCTGTAAGTGTTATCAAGCCAATGGGCTTAATAGCACGTAATGGGCTTTGACCTCAAAATATACTTGGGCTGTCATGACTATAAGCCATGGACCTCAATTTCTTGCTCTAGCAATCCCCACAACCCACAGCCCAAAGAACTAAAAAGAAGGGAAAGTGACTGGAATTACACCGCCTAAAATTCTTCTTCCAAAGGCATATGCTCAGAACAAATCACTAGAATCATTAGCAGCATCTTGTGGCAAGTTAAAAAAGGAATGAAAAAAAAGCATCTCATGATGTTGGCATATGTATATAATGTAATTATATCTATATATTGCTGTATATTTATTTTTTAAGTTATATTTATCTTTTACATATATTGTATTTAATAATTGTAATTAATGAATCTATTGTATAGCTTGTCTAATGCAATTTACTAAGAGTGCTAAGGGCCCAGCATGAAATAGGGACATCAATTCTCTCATTTTTTTTTTAATCGAAATGTAAATAATTTCATTGATAAAAATTAACATACAAGGTATGCAGTCATGACCATCAAAGTGGTTACAATACAAATATGCAAATGATCTTAAAGGCTTTTAATAGGCATCTAGATGGGCATACCTATCTAGACAGTACGAGCACACCTAACCTATCTCATGACCCTAGAAAAACAAATGAAACTGTGTACGTTATGATAAAAGGGAAGGGCGAAGAAAGCTTAGATTATGAAGAATAAATATGTAGTAATCAAGAAATTACTCATGAGCATCAGGGAAGAGAGCATAAGAAGATTTTGAGGGGTACAAAATTCTCACACTATGATTAAACAAATGAAAAGAAAAAGAAAATACTCCACTTAAAAGAGGAGTTGCATGGAGTTCATCCTCTCCCAATATGTTTAGAGCCAATAATTTCCCAATTTCCATCTTTAGCCAAAAGTAAACTTTGTTAGTGGGCATTTTCCTTTTTTGAGCCATATTGATTATTGTGGGTCACTTTTGCAAAACCTACCCCACTCCCAAAAGGCATGCCTTTAAAGTTTAACCCTACACCTATTTTTATTTTTCAATGTTGAAATGAAACCCCTCTACTTATAATATACTAATATTTAGTGTGTGTGAGTATTAGGTGTCCTTTTGCAGAAAGCTAAACCAATATTAATCTTGCTCCAAAAGTTAATAGAAATGTGTAGATGATTAGGCCATGATTTGCATCACAATTTTCTTTTGATGCATGCTTCAAATGTCTTAATCCCAATTTCAACAATTCAGTTATAAGTTCATCACCCTTCGCTAAAATAAGTTCAAGAGCTTCAAGTTGATTCAAAAATGGATTGTACAAAATTTGATGACAAGATTCTTAAGTATTATATGCACCAAAGTTATTATCTTCCTCCCATTTCTCTATATATTTCAGCGAGAGGACTCAATTATTGATATGTCTTGTGAAATATATTAAGTAAATGAATAAAATAATTAAAATATGAATGAGGTGCACTTTTAGAGAAAAATTAAATTGAAATAGTTTGTCAATAAATATAATAAAGGGGAAAATGGAAATGGTTCATCCACTTTTGAACCTCAAAGTAACACTTGTGCATAGCGTCAATTGAGTCATAATATGCTCATTTGTTGCAATTTGCAAAGTGTGTGGTGAAAATTTCAAATGATTAATTACTAGCCAATAGTGCAAACCATGTTACACCCTTTATTCGAGTTTTTAAATATTTTTGGATAAAAGTAGGGTGTTTTTGCAGCTGCCACCTTATCAGCTAGCTCAAAGATAAAATATTAATTAATTGATCGTCTCACTTACTAAAGTTTGCAGCAAACCATGTTACACCCTTTTAAAAGGGATTGAGTTTGACAGAAATATTAGATGGCTATAATTATGACTGATTTAAAGTACGACCAAGTAAGACCTCATATATATTTGTTTGCCATTCGAATAATTATGACTGAATATTTTTATCATTGCTATAAAATATCAAATGCATCACAAAAATCAAATTCAAACGCAAGGTGGTGGCTACAATAACATGGAAAATTATTTTTATAATATATTGTATTATTTATTTTTCAAAAAAAATTATGATATTGTCTAATATCAAAATGTTTACACCAAGTTGACAATTTATATTAAAAAAAAAAGTACAAAATTATCATTTTTGACCTTGATTGATGATGTGGCATGATTCAATATTTATTTATTAATTTTTATTTTATTTAAATCAATAGCTAAGAAATATTAATTAACTACCACTTTTATCCTTCATTTTAATATTGTTAACTAGTCAAATTTCCTTTATTCTCCACAAACACAAACCATCGGCGATTAGATATTCTTTCGTTGTCTTTTTTTTTTTTTTTGTCGTTTCGTTGAGAATAAAGAAAAAAGAATTTTAGAGAGATGAATTTTTTTTTGTGAGATAGTGATTAGAAAAAATTTGTGTGTTTTTTTGTAAATAATTGGATATAAAATTATGGGACAATTCTCATATGCTCCATTAGATAATTGTTTTATCCCAAATACTCTAATGAAAACATTAACTTCCTATATATCAATTATTCCCATATAATCTAAATTACTATATAAGTACTAGTTTACCCTTATTAATGAGCTCTCTCTCTCTTTCTCTTTTTTCCCTTTCAGTTTTCTTTTTCTTTATTCAATATAAATACAATCAATCTTAATGTTTCATGATATATTCATACTACCCATCATCGTTGTCACCAACCGTTAGCGGTCGAATTTCATACTACACTATGCATTTTCATACTACATATACTCGTATTCGTATACACTTGGAATTCCATACTACTAATTTTTATACTATTAATCTTTATAGAAAAAATGTCATAGTACACCGTGAGATTTCATACTATATCATGTAATTATTTTATGCAATATGTCATACTAAAATGCAACCCTTTTTTCACAAATTTATGTTTTTAAATTTAAATTTCATAGTATATATGAAATTCAAATTGATATTATGGATTTCATACTAAAACTTCACAAAATCAGTAAAATTATATGCTGTTATATTTTAAAATTCATAACTCTACTAAAAGTCAAAAAATAAATAAAATTTCATACTATTATATTTTAAAATTCTTCTTCTTCTTCTTCTTTTGATTATTTAAGTTGTAATTTTGATTGAATGGAATATGCTTGGCTAAAGGGGATTAAATATTTTCATTAGAGTATTTGACAATTAATGGTAATGGGGGTGTAGTAAATGAGAATTTTCACTAAAATTATTTTGTAAAGAAAAATCAAATAGACCTACAAAAATTCACTAAAATTATTTTGTAGTTAATGACAGTGGAGAGATGAGAGAAATAAAATAATATAAAATTTTTGTGTGCTGGGAAGTTAATGGTAGTGGTGAGATGAGAGAGAGATGGAAAATAAATGAGACACAAATGAGTGAATTTTTTTGGGGGGGAAAAATAGAGTTGTATTTTATTTGGAAAGCAAGAAGATTGATTGTATTATTTCATTATGTATACTAGTTGATAGGAATATGAAAACACATGACTTTTAAACTATAAGACATGACTATTCAACTAAATAACTTTTGTACTACATTTATTTAATTAATTTGATTTAAACCAACATTGCCTCCCGTAAACCAAATTTGTTTCGTACTCCCAAAGTTTCAACATTTTTCGAGAAAACAGGCCTTCTAAGTGGTTTTGTAAAAATATCGGGCTATTGATCGTCACTTCGGTGATAATTGAGATTTTAATTCTCCTTCGTTGACAAGCTATCTCAATAAGTGAAATCTCAACAGTATATACTTCATTTTTCATGCAACACAGGATTTCTTGAAACAAAAATGATTGAATTATTATCACATAATAGAATAGTCGGATCATTTTGCTTGAACTTAAGATTTTTCAAAATTCCTCTTAGCCACAAAGTTTGACATCCAACCAAAGATGCTGTGATATATTCCGCTTCAGTAGTAGAGAGTGACACGATAGGTTGCTTCTTTGATGACCATGAGATTGATTTACTTCCCAAATTAAACACGTAACTGAAAGTACTTCTAGAATTACCAATACTCCCTCCAATGTCACTATCAGTGTAACCAATAAGTGTCACAGGTACACGCGCATCAGATAAATAACCATAATTAATAGTATCTTTAATATAACGAAGAATTCTTTTTGCTGCCTCTTAGTGATTTGAATACGGTTTCTCCATAAACTTAATAATCAAACTTACAACAAACATAATGCAGGCCTTGTTATGGTAAGATACATCAAGTTACCAATAAGACTTCGAAACATTGTTATATCGACAAGCCTTCCTTCACCTTGTTTGCTTAGTTTTAAACCAGTAATGCACGAGGTTGCAACGGGACTCACATTCTCCATTTTGAATTTTTTCAAAATCTCATGTGCATATTTCTCTTGTGAGATAAAGATCCCTTCTCTTATTTTTGAACATTGATTCCCAATAAATGTTGTAATTTTCCCAAGTCATTCATCTTGAATTCATACATCATCGATTTCTTGAAATAAAACACCATCTCTAAATCATCTCAGGTAAAAATAAGACCATCAATATACAAACTCACCATCATGAAACCACCTTAAAATTTTTTTTTTATGTAAAGTGTGTGCTCGTATAAACATCTTTCAAAGCCAGATCTCAAGAGGTACTCATTAATACGCTCTTACCATGCGCGAGAGGATTGTTTCAACCCTTACAACGCCTTCCTGAGTTTGTAGAATTTATCTTCTTCTCCTTGTTTTATGAACCCCGGCGGTTAATCAATGCATATTTCTTCTCGAAGAAAACCTTTCAAGAAAGTTGATTTGATGTCCATTTGAAATAACATCCATCCATTTTGAGCAGAAAGAGGGATAATCAATCGAACGGTATCAAGTCGAGAGACAGGAGCAAATACCTCATTGAAATCTTCACCTTCTTTTTGTTTGTAGCCTTTTGCTAACAATCTTGATTTGTATTTATTAATTGAATCATCCAAGCTGGTCTTCGTTTTAAACAACCATTTCATGCCAATTGGTGTTTTGTTTGGAGGCAAAATCATGAGCTCTAATGTATCATTTATCTCAATGGACTTGATTTCTTCATCCATAATCTCTGTCCACTTTTTTTTTTTTGAGGCTTCTTCATATGAAACAGGATCTTCTCCCGTAAAAAATACAAAATACACATAATCGCCAACATTCATCTCTTCAGTTTCATTGTAAATATCCTCTAAACTTCTCATTTTTCTTGGTATTGACTCTGGGGAATCTTGACAAGGCTCAGAAACTTCGTCGTTTTCAGATTGCAAAGGTTGAACTTCATCGCCTTCAACCTCAAGAACTGACTGATATGATATCCCAGAAGAATCTGAAAAACCATAACACACCTTTTCATCAAAGCGCACATCTCTGCCGATCACGACTTTCTTTGACCACAGATTGTAAAACTTGAATCCTTTAGTTTTCTAGCTATAACCGATGAAAATACATTTTTCCGATTTGTCATCAAGCTTCGATCTCAATGCAACCGGAACATGTGAGTATGCAAGACAACCAAATGTTCTTAGGTAACTAACATTCAGTTTCTTGACATACCAAACTTCGTCTGGAGTTGGGTTCTTCAAATTTTTTGTTGGTGACCTATTTATCAAATAAACAGCACAAGACACGGCTTCGGCCCAAAACTCTAGCGGTGCACTTTTGATTCGAACTTTTGTGTACCTACTTATAAAGATTTGTCAAAAATTTTAAAACTCGCCCGCAAGAGAACGGGATCGCATGTAGGTTGGTAAGTTGAACCGAATCGTCTTTCAAGGAAAACTAGGCTCGAAAGTTCCTTTTGTATTTGTTGTTCACGAATAAGAAAATAACACAAGCAATGGGGTTTTGTTTGATTGAATTAAGATATAAAAATTAATTAAACTAATTAAACTAATTAAATCTAAGGATTATCTAATTTATGAACTAATTAACTAAATTTAAGATTATTTAAACTAAGAATTAATTATCTAAAAATCTAAGAATTGTTTATCTAGGAGTAATTTAATCTAGAATTTATTTATTCTAAGAGAAAATTAATGAATTGATTTTTGTGCGATTTAAGAAAACTAGGGTTCTAGAGCTTTGATTCGTCTCCACGATCGCTTGGAATGACCCAATTGATGGTTYACAAYGAATTTAGGCTCTAGACCCATTAGATCTAGCCAATTATTATCATCAAACTCAACATCACAATCTCAAAGCAATCAAAATAACGTTTCGTCATGTAAATAATAATTAATAATTAAACTAAGAGCATAAGAAAATAAGAACTTATTAATTAAATTATGAAGATCCGCAACGTTTTGGTGTAGAAATCCATGAACTAACATTAATCTAAACTATCTAAGAGCTAATCTAAACTAATCTAAAACTAGAGAACTAAATCTAAGAAATTATGAAGAGAAACTAAAAACAACTCGGCACTCGTTGGGGTTGTCAATCCCTAAGAGGCCTTAAAAACCCTAGGAAAAGTAAAAAGTAGGAAAAGTATGAAGTGGTATGCTGAAAATCCGAAATACATAGGGTATTTATAGTTATTCCAAGTTTTGGGCAACAAGAAACCCTAAGAAACCCAAAAAAAACGCGTTTTGGCTTCGGCAGGTGATACTAGAACGGTTCCATAGGTTAACCCTTCTAGAAAACTGGCAGGGTCGGCAGCTCTCAGCGGGACTCGGGCGACGTGGGCGGGCAGCGTGGGCATGGCTGTGCGGCACGAGCTACTAGAACGGTTCCAGAATCTGATCGTTCTAGAAAGTCTGTCAGCTTCAATTTTTGCTACTTCTTCACCGGAAATCTCGTTTTTATTTCATTGAACATCAATTCTTCTAATTAAGCTCCGAAATCCTCCGGTTACTTATTTGTATTGGAAAAACATCAAATAAATACCTATTTATATCGATTTTTATGAAAACGCGGTAAAATAAGCTGGAAATACAAAAATACGAAAATGTGCTCAATTTATCCAACTTATACCAAAAACACTAACAAGAATGAATTAAAATACTAACTAAAACCACCACAAATATGTATTAATCAACTACCTCACGCTTTATTTGTTTGTTCGTCCTCGAACAGACGTTAGATTCAAAGTATAACTATAAAGAAAATCAATTCAAGCAATGAGTCGTGCTATGCTACATAGATAATTTTGAAAATATAAATACAAGTCACGCAACTTGAAACACTCCACCCTTATTACATAGTCGTTCCAAAAACGAATTCATGCATCCTCTCAAAAAGGAAAATATATAGGGGTGTTCGCTTAAGCACTCAAGTATTTTATGCATGGGACGTGTATACGTTCAAATCATACAAATACAAGCACAATAAATAAACACGAAAAATCAATCTCTTTTCAATCGCAAATTAAGTGTGTTATCGAACTAAGAATCGGAAAATGACTTTTCGGGTTGTAATGTAAGGCTCTTTGGACGGGTATGGAATATTTAAGTCATGTGGCTAAATCACTCAACCTAATCTAATCACGAAGCAATTTGCTTCACCTCGTTCAAAAATAAAAAACCTCACTAATCACTCATAACGTAGCCTTTTAATTTTAGGCTTTTTCTCAACTCGAAACTCTAAAATCGACTTGTAGCTCAAACCACTTAAACACAATTGAAACTTATAATTACGCTTCTTCTACAACACAACTCTTTGCCTTTTAAACATTAGGCTTATAAAAATAAACAATAAAATTCAAGCCTTATAAAGCGCGTAGGCAATGACTAAACAAACTCAACAAGACTCACCATCCTTCTTTTTTTCTTTTTTTTTTCTTTTTTCTTTTTGTTTTTTTTTAATTTCCCCCCTTATTATTATTTTCTTATGGGGTCTCTTTTTTTTTTCTTGGATTTTTTTTCGAATGGTGGTCCTTAATTACAAGAAATTCATAAATAGCTAATAAAAATTCCAAGACACTTATAACCAATAAAAATAAAGAACTCCTACCCCAATCTTTTAATGGGTTTGTAGGGGTCGACTCAAAAATAAAATCACTCATGGCTATTGGCATGGATTATTTGGCTATTATTGGCTCATTCGAATTTATAGTGGCTAAAAATATATGAATATGGCTTGAATAGGGTTTTTTCTGTGCCTTAACCTCATTTTCAAAGTCAACTACACACAGCGGTTTCAAATAGATATCAAAACAGAAACTTATTCAAGCACATGCAATGATGATAATCACTCAGGCTACTCACAGGCTTTTTGCATGAAAAAGTTTTGAATTGACGCTGCTTTTAAGGTTTTGCAAAATCAATTTCGTCCAAGTACCATTTTACAATATATAAATAATAATTTTGAAAATTTTATGCACTTATGCACGCTCAAAAGACATGAACATCAAATAAAACTTAGTTAACTTTGACAGGCAAGCCATACAAACACAATTCAGTGCAGAAATAGCAATCAATCACGTAAAATATTATCTACTACGAAACCACGAAAATTTTTAAAATTTGCAAAATTTTTAAGAATATAAATTACGCTCAACCATCCCCCCCCTCTAAAAATTTGGCAATCTCCCGATTGTCATAAACATAAAGAAAAACAAATTAAACGAGGAAAGGGTAAGAAAAAGTCCCTGAAAAATAGTCGAGTTTCTCCAAATATTGTTGTGCAATCATCCTTCGTCTTTAATCCCGTGATCGAAAATGTCTTGAAGAACACACAAAAAAAAAACGTAAAATAGAAAAAGAAAAATAAATTAAAAATAAAAAGGATAGAAAAATTAGCTTGGGTTGCCTCCCAAGAAGCGCTTGTTTAACATCGAAAGCTTGACGCCTTCTACGAATGATGCTATCCCGGATCCAGAAATAAGTGACGATCGTGCCACGCCTTAGTGTTTTCTAAGTGTAAGCATGGGCGATTTAAACCACCAAGGCGAGCACGGACAGCAAATCGTAGAATAAAAATACCAAATTCGTTCGGAGGTCGAAAAAGCGAATAATTGATCACCACGAACATATTAAAAGTTAATTGCGGCACAGGGTGATCCTCGAACTTATTAAAAACTAGGAAACCCGTCGAACAAACAGAAAATCCCTCGAACACTCCGAACTCCTTCACGTCTTTATTATCTCCCTCAACATTTTGAAAAATATTAAAATCATTGAACGGGCATAGGGGAGGGAAATGTTGGTCGACTACCTCCACCACCTTTTCGGTCTCAACCTCTATCAATGCTTCGGGTGGCATAACTTCCTCTTCTAAAAAATCATCAAAATTTATTTCGTCCACAACAACGCCATTTGCATTTATCCCCAAAATTTCTGCCTCCCGGTTGAAAAACTCGGCGATGTCCTCGACGTCATCCAGTTCAAGAGGTTCATCTTCTATAATCAGCTCATCCTCCACATCATCCTCAAATAAATCAAGTAAGCTCGAATTCTCAACTTCCAAATTGGGTTTCTCAACATCAAGAATTTGTACCTCGTCCCCCTCATTTAAACATTCTCCCACCACCTCCATCTCAATATTAATTTCAGCATCGGGCGGGTCACCATACGGCTCGATAATCTCATTCTTCTCCAAATAGGGTACCTTGACTCCTCCATTCTTATTGAGATTGGGCGGGCTTGAATCTCCATTGTTGATTAGGTTCTCCAATGGCAGCAACTCCTCCTCGTCATCCATTAAATATTCTAAAAGCGCAAGAGGGTCGATCTCCATCGTATCCCCAATTTTATCCTCCATATGTCTTTCTCCCAAACTTGGCTCCGTCTCATCAACCGTATAAATATTGAGAAAACTCGAATACGTAAGATCTATAATAAATTCCGGCGGCGATTCGTCCACATTCTCGTCTATAGATTCATTGATTGGCTCGGGGATATCGATTTCAACTAAATCTTCATTAATCACTTCCTCACAAGTATCTTCCAAATGATCGTCGACGCTCAATTCCTCTACAACCATGGTGGGCCCCATCTCATCACAAATCGGCACGTCATCCTCCTCATTCGATAATTCTTCCAAGAGAGCCCTTATTTTAGCACAATTCTTCTCTATATTCTCATCATATCGACTCATAAACTCAAAACTTCAATTCATAGACTCAATTTTTCGATTCATAGACTCAAAATCTTGACGCATAGACTCAAGATTTTTATTCATAGACTCAAAAGGATCATCTTCTTGTAAGGTCAGTGAAACGACTTCGTCTTGAAAACTAATGATCCCAGCTTCTTGAACTTGCTGCTCCACCACTAATTGATCATTTGGTTGGTAGTTTTCATAGTTCGGATAGGAAGGAATTGAATCGGGAGGGACATAAGAATCATAACTAGCATAAATTTGGACGGCGACAACTCCTTCTTGTGGCTCCTCGTTAACCGTAACTCGGCATATAGACGCCCAATGTCCAAATGCTCCACATTGGCTACATACAATGCTCGTATAAAAAGGGATTAGTTCGGGAGGAACATCAGATAGCTTGTAGCCTAAAGGTTGGGAAAAATTAGAAACGTGTGGGGCACATGGAACGTCGACTTGGCTCGAGTAATATAAATTAGATGGCGGGGCCCTTGTAAGGAACATCTCCATAAATTGGTCACGTACATCCTTCCACGTCTCCAAAGAATTAAACTCCATTTGTATCCACCTTTTCCTTGCTTGATTCATTAGTGCGTAACGGAAGAAACGCAACTTCACTTGATACCATGGAAGGTTGAGACGAGTGAAGGTTCGGGTGATAGCCCCGTAATCTCGAATGAACTTTAATGGATTCTCGCCCGGTAGTCCACAAAAAATTGGGAGTTGTTCTATGTAGAAATCATCAAGATCATAGTCCCGCATCTTGGAGCTTGGGCGATATCCATGCCAATTGGATTGAGATGCACCGTTGTCATACGATGGATACCCTTGATAGTAAGACATTTTAAATTTTTAAAGTTTTAATTTAATTTTTTTTAAATTTTGAAAAATAATAAATTTTAAATTAAAAATAAAATTTATGATTTATTTATTTATTTATTTTATTTCGGAAAAATATTTTTCTTTATTAAAAATATTGTTTTCGGATTTTTTTTATTTTTAATTTTTTTTTATTTTTTTTTTATTTTATTTTTTTCGAAAAATAATTTTTATTTATTTTAATTTCGAAGAAAATAATTAAAAAAAATATTTTCGATTTTTTTTTATTTTTTATTAATTTTCAATTTTTATTTATTTTTATTATTATTATTTTTTTATTTCGAAAAATAAATATTTAAATTAAAAATAATATTTTCGATTTTTTTTTTATTTTTAAAAGAAAATAAAATTTTTATTATTATTATTTTTTTAATTTAAGAAAAACGGTTTGATAAATCTTGAATTTTGTTTGTCGACGTTCCTTACAAACACAACACTCAACACACAAGATTAAACGCACCGGTGGAAAATAATAAAAAACGAAATAAAACGAAGAAATACAAATAATCACAAAAGATAAACGAAACGAAATAAAAACACAAATATGGATACGAAGAACAAACACAAAATTTACAACCTTTAGTTTTCCCCGCCAACGGCGCCAAAATTTTGATTCGAACTTTTGTATACCTACTTATAAAGATTTGTCAAAAAATTTAAAAGCTCGCCCGCAAGAGAATGGGATCGCGTGTAGGTTGGTAAGTTGAGCCGAATCGTCTCTCAAGGAAAACTAGGCTCGGAAGTTCCTTTTGTGTTTGTTGTTCACGAATAAGAAAATAACACAAGCAATGGGGTTTTGTTTGATTGAATTAAGATATAAAAATTAATTAAACTAATTAAATCTAAGGATTATCTAATTTATGAACTAATTAACTAAATTTAAGATTATTTAAACTAAGAATTAATTATCTAAAAATCTAAGAATTGTTTATCTAGGAGCAATTTAATCTAGAATTTATTTATTCTAAGAGAAAATTAATGAATTGATTTTTGTGCGATTTAAGAAAACTAGAGTTCTAGAGCTTTGATTCGTCTCCACGATCGCTTGGAATGACCCAATTGATGGTTCACAACGAATTTAGGCTCTAAACTCATTAGATCTAGCCAATTATTATCATCAATCTCAACATCACAATCTCAAAGCAATCAAAATAACGTTTCGTCATGAAAATAATAATTAATAATTAAACTAAGAGCATAAGAAAATAAGAACTTACTAATTAAATTATGAAGATCCGCAACGTTTTGGTGTAGAAATACACGAACTAACATTAATCTAAACTATCTAAGAGCTAATCTAAACTAATCTAAAACTAGAGAACTACATCTAAGAAATTATGAAGAGAAACTAAAAACAACTCGGCACTCGTTGGGGTTGTCAATCCCTAAGAGGCCTTAAAAATCCTAGAAAAAGTAAAAAGTAGGAAAAGTATGAAGTGGTATGCTGAAAATCCGAAATACATAGGGTATTTATAGTTATTCCAAGTCTTGGGCAACAAGAAACCCTAAAAAAAGCGTTTTGGCTTCGGCAGGTGATACTAGAACGGTTCCAGAGGTTAACCCTTCTAGAAAACTGGCAGGGTCGGCAGCTCCCAGCGGGACTCGGGCGACGTGGGCGGGAAGCGTCGGCAGGCGTGGGCATGGCTGTGCGGCACGATCTACTAGAACGGTTCCAGAATCTGACCGTTCTAGAAAGTCTGTCAGCTTCAATTTTTGCTACTTTTTCACCGAAAATCTTGTTTTTATTTCATTGAACATCAATTCTTCTAATTAAGCTCCGAAATCCTCCGGTTACTTATTTGTATTGGAAAAACATCAAATAAACACCTATTTATATCGATTTTTATTAAAACGCGGTAAAATAAGTTGGAAATACAAAAATACGAAAATTTGCTCAATTTATCCAACTTATACCAAAAACACTAACAAGAATGAACTAAAATACTAACTAAAACCACCATAAATATGTGTTAATCAATGTTTCTTCCCCAACATGCATCGAACCATATTCATTATTATTCGATTTTTGCTCTTCGCGATACCATTTTATTGCGGTGCATAACGAGCAGTCAATTCATGCCTGATTCCATGATTTTTGCAGAAATATCTAAATAAAGAAGATACATATTCTCCTCTATGATCACTTTTTGAATTCTTTATTTGAAAGTCAGATGATTTCTCAACTTGGATCTTGAAACATGAAAGAGCTTGGGGTTTTTCTTTTACAATAAAGACCAAATCTTTTATTGTATAATCATCGACGAACAATAAGAAATATTTACCTCCTCCAAGAGATGGAACTTGCATAGGACCACAAAGATTAATGTGCACTAGCTCCAAAACTGATTGCGACTACCAATTTGATTTAGATGGGAATGATTCACGATGTTGTTTTCCCAATTGATATTCTTCACACACTTCATCGATCATATCGATTTTGGGCAGACCTTGAACATGCAACTTTTGGACGATTCTTTTAAACTTCGATAATTTAGGTGCCCGAGTCTTTCATGCCAGAACTTCGAAACTTTGTCTTCCTAAGTGAGATAATAATTGACATTCACGACATCAAGTTTTATAGGGAACAAATTATTCGATCCTAATCTGATATTCGCAACATGATGATTTTTATTTTTCGTGATGTACATATCTCCAACAAAGCGAATATCAAAGCTTTTCCTCAACAAATAGCCGACGCTTAGTAAATTACTATGCAATCCAGGGACATAGTACACCTCCAATATTTTTTCAATATTTTTGGTCTTCGTCTTGAAAGATATATCTCCATCATCTTGGATTTTGTATGACTTGGCATCTCCAATCGTTACTTGACCATGATTCGCTTCTTCAAGTGTTGAAACAAATTTTTATTTCTTGTCATATGCCGACTTGCACCACTATCCAAATACCAAATATTTTTGACATTGCCATCAGAAGCAATCAATAAAGTTTCAGAGGTTTCAACTTCATTTTGATGTAGAAACTCCATCTCGTGTTTTTTCTCCGGATACTTTTCCCAACAATTATATATTCTGTGACCAAGTTTATGGCAATGATCACACTCAATATAGAGTTTCCTACATTTGTAGGTACATCGGACTCCGCCTCTTTGATTATAGTGGAAAGCTTGTCTCTCCTCATTTTGAGATTCATCATTTTTTTTTATTGAATTTGCTGATTGTATGATTGTCTATAACTTCCTTGATTACGACCTCTTCCTCTACCATGATAAAATCCACGGCCTCCCATAAAAGAGAATTGGATTTTAAAGCTTGATCTTGTTTAGAGTTATTTTGAGGATTTCGTTGAATAACTCTGACCTCGTGAGCCTCCAATCTTCCTTGTAAGCCTTCTATGGACATTGAGGAATATCTTGTGACTCCTCGATAGTCACAACAACGTGATCGAACTTACTTGGCATGCTTCGTAAAAAAATTTCAATCACTCTTTGAGCTTCTAGGACTTCGCCATTTGAAGCCATTTGATTAGACACGAAAGTCACTCGGGTAAAATATTTCAAAATCTTCTCATTGTCACGCATCTCCAACTTCTCGAATTCCGCTCGTAGAGATTGTAGATGAACTTTCTTCACTTGATCTAGGCTAGAATAGGTTATCTCCAACACTTTCCGTGCATCTTAAGCACTTGCAACTTTCGATATTCTTTCATAAATAGAAATTTCAAGTGCTTGGTAAATTTGAAAAAGTATTTTTCGATCCTTTTATTTTTTGCTCTTCAAGATATCACCTTGAACAACAGTTAGTGCGAATACATCATTAGGTGATCTTATACCTTCTTCGACGACGCTCCATAAATCTTGAGATTCAAGACATAATCTCATAAGATTACTCAAATAATCGAATTTCTCACCAATGAAGCGAGGGATAAGAGAAACAAGTTGGTTGGACATTTTTTCTCTCTCTTTTTTTTCTTACTTTTTTTTTTTACGTGGCTCTGATACCTATTTGAAGTAAAATACATTGGAAAGCAAGAAGGTTGATTGTATTATTTCATTACATTATGTATTTCTATTTATACTAGTTGAGATGAATATGAAAAGACACGACTTTCTGAACTATAAGACATAACTCTTAAACTATAAAACGTGCATGACGTTTCAACTAAATAACTTTAGGACTACATTTATTTAATTAATTTAATTTACACCAAGAACATAGAGCCACATAGAGGTTATTGATGGCCTGGGATTAAAATGGTACGACTGAATGAAGTTGCCGAGTTGTTGACCGTTGCAACAAATCCGCGGTAAATCGTTGGAAAGAATTATTTCCACCGAACATTATGACTACCTCGATTCTTGATGTGATTTTTCATGCAATTGATCAAAATCGAATTTTCACATTTTTCCTGTAATTGATCAAAATCGAATTTTCACACTACAACTCGTAATGAATTGGTAACAAAGCCGAGTTAAAAAAAATACTCGCATCTTTGGTCCTTGTTCGTGATATGAAATTCACTGCTTCTGCGAACAAGGTATGTGTTTAATTATGTTAATGAATATAAGAAAAAGAGATTCTGAAAGTAATCTTTTTTGAAGGGCTTATCAAGACGATTAAAAGATAAAAAGGGCACGTGAGATTCAAATAATTGGGGTTGAATTTTCAGGTGGGTTTTCGAGTTCTTGGCTTAGTCTTATTTTTCTAATTCGGTTTGAAGACAGTTGTGCTTAGGTTAGACTTCTGAAAGTTGCAATTGTTGTAGTCAGTTGGGTTAAGAGGAATGAGCTAACGACAATTTGGAAGGGGTTGACATTGGCTATTTGAAAGAGTTGTAGACTAGATTAATATTATTAAATTTAAAATTTAACCTCAATTCCCAAATTAAATATTTTCTATTTTTCAATTTGGCCCAAAGACCAAATTAAGCTTTTAGATTCTTATAATTCAACCCCACAATCTTTCATTTAGGGTAAATTTGATAGTTTAGAATTAATTTTAATTTTTACAATTTAAATTAAATGAATTCATGCATAAATAAATATTGAATCATGATACGTCACCACACAAGCCTGAAATAATAATTTTATACATTTTTTGATAATTTTTGTATGCGTTTTGATTCTGGACAATATCATGTGCGTTTTGATTTTTTTTGCAGAGGGAGTTCTCATTTTCATGCAGAATTTTCGTTTTAGATGAGATAAAGCCATTTAATAAGATTGTTTTACGGACAAAAAAAAAA
>BMAC01000167.1:279018-304334 GCA_014905375.1 Phtheirospermum japonicum
ACAATACCATTTTTTTTGGGGTGGGTGGGGGGTGGGGGGAGAATACCAATATAATAGGGAAAAAAAATTCATATATTTTATAATATTTTAATTTTTAATTTTATAATGTTTTTAATTTTTTTTTAAGAACAATTGTAGTTATGGAAACAATAACTGAATTAGTAAAGTGCGGAATGGCTTTAAGATGATACATTTTTGTGAAACAAATAATTAGAATAATTTAAAATCAAACATTGTTAAATTGAGAATTTCATAATAAAATAATTTTAAAAAAAAAGAAAGAACAATTGAACTTTTATGCGACTTGACTTAAATCAGATAAATGATATAGAAATTAGGAAATCTATGCATTAGGCAACGTTATCGAAAATTAGGTTTTTCCTTGGAAAATAATATAACCAAATTAAACCGTTAGAAGGGACCTAATACCAATACCAGGTGCATCTTATAAGGTGCAACTGTACTTTAATTTATCATCGTATATAACTGGTACATATCATCACATATAATAGGTACATATCATCACAAGTAATCGAAATTCTAAATCTAAAATTTAAAATCCTAAAATTAAAAAAATAAACCTAAAACAAAAAATTAAACCCTAAAAATGGAAAATTAATCCCTAAAATAAAAAACAAAACCCTAAAATTGAATATTAAACTCTAAATCCTAAATTTCTATCGCATATCATCACTTATAACTGACACATATCATCACATATAACTGACGCATATCATCACATATAACTGACACATATCATCACATACAACTGGCAGAATGATAGAAATAAAATGGAAAATTAAATTAAAAAAATAAAAAATTAAACCTTCAAATGAAATATTAAACCCTAAAAATGGAAAACTAAACCCTAAAATGTAAAACTAAATCCTAAAATGGAAAAGTAAACTCTAAACTCTAAATTTTCGACACATATCATCACGTATAACTACCATATATCATCACGTATAACTGTCGATATCATCACGTATAACTATCAAATATCATCACGTAAAACAGGGTGCACCTACTAGGTGCACCTAGGTCCACCTAATAAATTGCCCCGTTAGAAAGGTGTTTTTCTTTCTTTTTTAATTGAACATTAAAATTTTAAAATGATTACTCAATTACTCCCTCCGTATGGTTTTACGGTTGGTTTCACACAAATTAAGAAATTAGTAATTTATATAGTTAAGTCATTAATTTAATTAGTATTTTCCAATTATACCCTTATTGAATTTATTAATTTCAATTAATACTCATAGGAACCAATGTTGGGATTACTGTTTCAATATATAGGACGTTTAAGAGTCATAAACTCTATCCTAATTAAATAACGTTTTAGCAGTAATATTGTTTAACTCCCCATTTAAGAGTCATAAATTTTATCCACGTTTTAGCAATAATATTGTTTAACTCCCTTAAATACCTTTATCCTGTAAAACTATACTTCTCCTCTTTATATCTCACTTTTTCTGAACACTTCTCTGCACCTCTTGAATTAATATCTTGGCAAAAATCAACAAATTAGCCATCTACCAAAATTAAAAAAGTTATCAATTATGTAACCTGGGATGTATGTCACTATATAAGATAAATTAGCCATCTTTCAAAATTAAAAAAGCCATCAATTACGCAACCCATATACTAATACAGTCACGTGAATGAATTAAACTTCTTTTCTAAAATCTTTTTTTTGGTCATTTTTTCATTTTTTTTCCATCAGTTTTTCTTCATATTAAATTAATATCTTGGCAAAAATCACAAATTAGCCATCTTTCAAAATTAAAAAAGTCATGTAACAATGAATTTATGTCAGTATATAAGATAAATTAGCATCTTCAAAATTAAAAAAGCCTTTCTAAAATCTTTTTTTTTCCCGTCATTTTTACCATTTTTTTCGTCATTTTCTCAGTAGATAAGTTACGCAACTTTTTCGTTATTTTTCTTTTACAAGAGGAAAATTATTTTGAATATTGAATCAAATTTACACATTAGTTTCATTTAAATGCAAAACTGAAAATTGAAAATTTAAGGAGGAATATGAAGGGCATATATATTTTTCCTCTTAGAAATGAAAGGATAAAGAAGCTGGAAAGATCATAGGGGAGGGGAGTGAAATTCATGAGAAGTTCAAGATGAGGAGTCATCATCAATATGGGTTAGTTAGTCATTTTAGTATATTTCTTAATAAGTATGTTTAGTTCTTAAACGTCCTATATATTGAAACAGATGGAGTATTTGTTATTGTAATAGTAAGATTTTGTATTGTAATCATCACTTTTGTAGAAAACTAGTATTTCAAAAATATTAATTAAAGGTATGTGTGGAAATGAATAATTAATGATATGTTAAATATGGTAATTAGACTATATTTGTGGGAACGAAAATAGAATATTGGACTATTTTTGTGGGACAAAGGGAGTAAAAGATAAAGACTTGCGTGGGAAATAAATACCTTTTGTGAAATTGAAAAAATAAAATAAAATAAAATAGATTATATGGGCTAAAGAAAGAATTTGGAGAGAGACGTGAAACTCACGCTCCAACAACAAGGAGACAACTAGAGCTTCCAACTTGACTTTGATGGGGATGTGTTGTCCTGTGCTGGTTTCCACAAAAATGGAAGGGGTAAAAAAAAAGACTGTTTTTCGTTTCACTATTAGAAGGTAAAAAATATCTTTTTTTTTGTTATTTGGAAATATTAATGCAAGAAAAAATCGATTATAGCACGGTTGGAATTAATTGGAAGTAGTTGCGAATAATATATGTCAACAGAAAAGAAGATTATTATTAATTTTTTTTAATCTAAAATGCTCCATAAAATTAGTTGAGAAAGTTCATATGAAAACTCGAATATATGGGTCATATGGTTCATTCATCAGGTGATTATATTTGCTTGGACACGCCCCTAATTGACTAGTTACATAATAACCGTATTGAAGATGAGTTTTAATTGAAACTTATTATTAGAGATGAAGTAACTTGGCCCAAGTGGTTCTTTAATTGTTTTGGAGAATGGAATTTTTATAGTACATTTGCAGAAATATTCACTACACAAAATGTTAATTAGTACATGAGCCCTATTCTACCAAGTACACTAGTACAAGGTGCTTGTAAAAACATTAAAAAATGATTGCTAATTGGGTGAATGATTGGGCATCTTGAAAATTAACTACAAGTACTTAATCAATATAGTAATGAGATGCTTAAATGATTGTTTATATAAGTGGGATATTTGATGATTATTTATTTTGGAACCCTTCGAGGTTCACCAGCTGTGCGAGAAATATTGGCTCAAGTAAGTGTATGGATTGACATCCAGTTAAAAGCCCAAATTCTTGGTACATTTACTTTTGAGGCCACTTAGTTTGCATTTCAGAACCAGTTAATTATATTTAAAAATGTAACTCTAAATACGCGTAATGGTAAAAGTAAAATTAAAACGGAGATGATGTATTCACCCCGTCTGAAAAAGATAAGCGGGTAGACAAAAACACGGAGTTTAAGAAAATAAAATAATTGTAACTGAAATTGTAAGACTTTTGCTATTTATCCTATTCCACCCTTAATTTTTTAGTATTTCAATAAATAAAATAAAATAAAATAAATATGGGAGTTTTAATCTTTTTTGTAGTGTCTTTTAAAAATGAAACATACATATCATTTACGGTCGGACAAAAATGGAAAAATATGCCTATCTTTTCTGGACGGAAGGAATATTAGTTTCTTAAGTATTATGATTTATTAGATTTCATCATCATCATCATCATCATTTTCATCATCGTCATCGTAATCATCATCATCATCATCATCATCATCATATTATTATTATTATTATTATTATTATTATTATTGTTATTATATTCATAAATAAAAATCATGTTCCATTACCCGATGAAATAGTGTTTGATTTATTTTTGTTAGATTAGAACGTGCACAACTGGTTAAGCTAGTGATTTTTTTAACAAATCGGCAATAAGCAAATCGTAAGCAAATCAGAGGAAAATTGGTTTCAGTTTCGATATGTACCGGTTACGGTTTGTAATCGTCTTCGGTTTGGACCGGCGGTTAGCCGGTTTTAGCGTTGATTAATTTGATATCGAAAACTAATTTTTAATTTTTTTCAAAAATTGAAAACTGGCGATTCACAGTTTGATATTATCCCAAATCGAGACCAAACCACTCAAAATCGGTTCACAGGTCGATTTGTAACTGCAAACTGTGGTCAATGGTTAATTGAACTATTGACCACGAATCGAAACCGACGATTCGTTGATTAACCATAACTGGTTGTGTATGTTATGAGATGGTATCTACGCACGATGAATTGTGCACCCCATACCTTCTCTTTGATTAGTATGTATGTTATGTGCTACAAATATGCGTATTATATGTAATGGATGTGGTTGTTGGCAACACTAATCTTCTTGGCGAAGTGGTCCTCGAGATCCGATTGACCAAAAAATATAAATAGGTGAATAATACATGGTGTATTATGGTGCATGGTATAAATTGTCACCTCTAGTACTCTAAAAAGGTATATTAATTTAATTTTTTTAAAATATTGATGTAAGTTGGATTTTACTCTATGTATGTATTTTGAAGCTATATGATTATTGTATTTCATTCAAAATATTTAGGGGGATATAACTTATTTATGGAGAATATTTAAAATGAATCAAATACTTCGTTCGTCCATATAAAATAGCATGTACTTTAAGAAAATTAATATTAGTATTAAATTATTGTCTTTTCATTTATGTCACTTTGATTGAATCATTTACTCGATTTCAATAAAATATGGCCTATGCAATTGAAGTATTGTGATTTTAATATAATTAAATTGAGATATATATGTAAAAGAATTGCAAGCCTAATTTACTACTTTTGTTATTAATAAAATTAAAACACCCAAGATAAACCAAGTGTGTTTTAATAAATAGCAATAGAATTAAAAATAACGAAATATAAGATATTAAAATTTTGTGTCACATGGTCAAAGATCTTTTTTTAAAAAACGTGTTATAACGATTACACTTAAAAATATAAAAAGAAACTTAGTTTAACTTAAAGTCAGATACAGCCGCTGTTTAACATCGTTATAAATCAATATTACTCTTTCAAAAGTTAAGAAACACAATCTCCAGGTATAAAACCAATTCCTCCAACGTGATGTTGGTGACGGTGTTAGTAACAAGAGCTACAATATCTAACTTTGAGTAGAAAAGAGAGAAATGGGATATACATAATATATTACAAGTAAATTATTTTAATTAAAAAATAAGATAAAAACCTAAGAGTCTTGAAACTTGCAACACGCGAGAATCTATTATAGGGGAAAGAGAGTTACATAATAATCTAATTCTAATAATATACAAGATACTTACTAAATAAGATAAGTGTCAATTTTGGATTAAAAAAACTAACAATGTTTGATGCACGGACATTTCAAATTATAAATTTTTATCGTGTTATATCATATTTTATGTTATAATATATTTGTAATAAATGTGTTCCTGTATTGTGTCTTGTATTCAATTTTCGTATCGATGCAATTTAGCTAACGATACATATTAGATATAGTAACAAGTTTATTTTATAGGACACTGGAAATAATAACATGATCTATATTTTTAGGACAGGATGCACAATATTAATTTGTACAATGAAAACTAATAATATAAAACACGTTTAAGTTTACTAAATTGATGTGCTTGAGCCTTCGAAATATAATGTGGGGTCAATGTTTTCCAAACATTTCTCAAACGCGAATCTCTCAATCACTTTATTTTATCCCATTTATCTTCTAAACTAGTAGAACAACATCAACAAACAAGTGGATTTATAATAAAGTATTTAAAGGTGGGATTTAGCAAAACATTTGAATAATATAAATTGTGTTTCCATGTCGAAATTTTATTGGATGAGTAAGAAAACCCTTTTTGAATTATGGAGAATTATATTATTTCTTAAGCTGTTGACCCAATATTAGGTCCAAACCATTTCACGAGGATTGTGAATCCAATTCTCGATTATAAACGTCCATATGTTCATTTATTAATTAATTTGTAAGATACTCTCTTTCTAAGTCCTTTTGGATTCGCTAAATTCATTTGCTAATTCAATAGACAACTTCATTTTCCATGACAATCCCGAAACTATCTGTAATCTGTTTGTGTTATTGATTCAATCCCACTAAGAAAATGTATTAATTTGGAATTTTATCTGGAGCTTTCCAGAGTTTCGAGTGAAATGAAGAATTTGATGGCATCAGACATGCTCCATTTATACGTTCAATTGTGAATGTTGATTATTTTCAAAATATAATATCAAAGCATTTTATTCATTTTTTTTATAATCTATAAAGAATTAGCAACATAAATTTATTTAAACCCTGTCGAATTTGCATTCAACCTTATTCGCACCCCAAAAACTTGGAGGTCATCAATTTGCTTTTTTCAATTACAATATATACATTTCGAGATTTCTGGTGTTTATTGAAATTGAATTGCACCCAATGATTTTCTAGAAACATCCCAACATTGTTTTTGACAAAAAAAAAAAAAAAAAGGACTCTAATGGATTGATACTCTTACATAAAACGAGTGTTCGAATAAAATTCTGAACATAATGGAACGAAAACCAAAAATTTCAAACAATCTGTTCATGAAAATATTCGCAACTGACATATATAGCGTTTGGGAAAAAAAACTGGAGCGTCTTCAAATTTGTTCCACGAACCACAGTTGAACATGCTGCGACAGTCATTTATTATTTATTATTTTATTATATTATTATTATTTTTGCAATTCTAGAATCGATAAAAAATAAAGAAAAAAATGCTTCTATCTTTCCACTAATTTTTCTTTGCAAGCAGAAAATCCTCATTAGTAATCTTCATAATCAAACCATAAATAGACCAAAAAATGCATCCTAAAAACACAAAAGTTTTCGCATGCAGTTATTTTTGGGGTGAAATTGTTAGAAATGCGAAAGGATCTTTGTGAGCACGGGATTTGAAAATTCCAAAAAATTAAAAAACTTCGTTGATTGTTAACCAATTTTCGAATTGAATTGTCCCGAAATATTTCTACGGGATGTATCAGGAGAGTTTTTAATCGACTTAAAATATTTGACCCAATCGATTTATAATTGTATTAATTAGTTATAAATCTCATTATATGCTCGTAATTACTACCATAAGAAAGCCACCCCTATCTTCGAAAGGGGCCCGTCACTTCGTTCGTACCTTCTTGGCTTAGGCTTTCAACTGAAGAACATGGCCTTGCCGCTGAGTGCACTAAGAAACCTTGCTCCTGTCATCGGCCTTTCTGCTCTATTATGGATTTTTGACCACATTCCCCATTTTAATAATTAATAAGTAAAATAATAGATTGTATTTAAATTAATCATCAACTAAAAAGTCAAAATTAAATTTCACAATAATCTATTTTAATTTACATAATAGTTTGATCGTAAAACGAAGATCATTTGAGAACTGAATCGAACCGTATTGGAAAAAAAAAAGGAATCGTTTACTTTGATTCTTTTCCAAATCGACCCGTATCAAAAAAATAATAGTATTTGCCTCTTTTCGCTAAAATATAATTTTACATTTTGTCCGGGTGTCTTTAGAAATTGGGTGTTTTCAGAATAAGTTGGGGTGCGAATAGTCGATCCCCAAAAAGGAAGGCCTGGACTGCTGGAGTGTATTAATGGTGTCCACATAGACCGTCAACTCCAAGCTATTTTAGCCGGCGCCAGATATTCTTTTGTTCTCTACCCCTTTCCCCCTTTTCTTTTTTTTTTTTTAAACACACACTCACAAACACACAAACTCACACCAATTTAATATTTTATACACAAACGCACAGTCTCTCTCTTATCTCATAGCACAAACTACAGTTATCAACTTTACCATAATATATAATACATATATATAGGTTTGTGTGGCTTCAGTTCTGGTCACTCTTTTTGCCTTTTTCTCTGAGCTCAAAAGAATTGACCATTGTTAATGGAGTCGAGTGGGTTTTCTTCGCCGAGGGCCGAGTGTTTTCCGGCGGGTCTGCGGGTTCTTGTGGTGGACGATGATCCTACGTGGTTAAAGATTCTTGAAAAGATGCTTAAGAAGTGCAATTATGAAGGTGCCTTTTTTATTCCCCCGCCTTGTTCAAATTGCAATTGGGTCATTTTATTTTTTTATTTTTTTTTAATGGGTATTTTGCTGCTTGATGTGTTAATTCTGTTTTTGGGATGTGTTAATGCCTTATTACTGGTAACAAGATGACTAAGTTTTGGGCTTTTGAGTACAGCCATAAAGGGGGAAAAAGGAATATGACATTTAAAAGTTGGTGCTCACAGTTGAAAGTTGGTGCTCACATGTTGAAGTTGAATTTTGTTGTTCTTGAAAAAATTCTATTTAGGAAAAAATATATATATAAATTGGAAGTTAAGCTTTGTCAGTACGAATGTTTATAACAAGTGTTTTTGGTATAGCCTACTTTTTGGTGGTTTTGCTATTAAGTTGTGGAAATAAACAATTTAACTGATTAATTTACAAATTTAGCTCGCGCCGCCCTTCAATTGTTTGATTTATTTGCTTCGAGTCTCGATTCGCAAATCTTGTCAGTTTGCTCGATTAATCGTGTTGATGGAGATACTATCTCAAATTAGAAAATTGGAATAAATTCCAATATGTGATGAGGCATGATGTAATTACTTCAGCTATTAACTGGCTGTGAGTAAATTGCAGAAAGTCAACTTAAAATAAATAAATAAATAAAATTAGTTTAGTTTTTTCTATCCCCAATACATCGTGAAGATCGCCTCTGATATTAGCATTTTGATGCTTCGTGAACATGGACTGATATTATTCATTGAAATTGAAAAAAAAAATATATGCACCATTTCATATGCCTTCTAAACGGCTAGTTTCGTGAGTTTCAGTGACGACCTGTGGTTTGGCAAGAGAGGCCCTGGACTTGCTTAGAGGGAGAAAAGACGGATACGACATCGTGATCAGTGATGTCAACATGCCTGATATGGATGGTTTCAAGCTCCTAGAGCACGTCGGTCTCGAGATGGATCTGCCCGTCATAAGTGAGTTTTTTTTTCTGTTGCTCGCCACTTTTTTGAAATCGTTATTGTCAATTTAGTTTCATTGAATTACAAAAACTACCACTGTGGTTTGGGGTAATTACGGAATAAACCCATACAATTTTCTAAAATACAAAACTACCCCTGGTGCTTGGTTTTGTGTTAAATGTAAATATATTTCGCAAAATTAATTGGTAAAAAAACCTTGAGAAGTTTCAAAATTACAAAACTACCCCTTAGGTTTGATTCCATGTTAAATTCAAGGGGGCAATTGTAATATTTTTACAAATGTAAAGGGGTAAAATTTAATACAGAATCAAACCTCGAGGGTCATTTTGTAATTTTCAAACCTCGTGTTTTTTTTTGTTATAAGGCTAAACCTCAGGGGTTGTTTTTGTAATTCACCTTTAGAGTTTGGAATAACTACAAAAACTACCCATGATGTTTAGCCTAACTACCAAAAACTTCAGTTATCTTTCAAAAATTACAAATACCCCTTAAAATGTTACAAACACATTAAATGAATACCCATATTTTGAAAATATAACTGAGTTTTTTTTGAAGGCTAAAATATAGGGCTAGTTTTCGTAATTATCCCTTTTCATTTCCAATTATTTGTAGGGGGGACAATTACAAAAAGTACCTCGAGGTTAGACCTAATTACAAAAAATACCACGTAGCGTTCCTGAGGTTTGATTCAGTATTAAAATTAAGACAATGAAATCTCGGGGGTAATTTTCTAATTCTAAGAGTTATCGTGATTAAGTCAAACCTCGGGGGTAATTTTTGTAATTAGCCTTTATCTTATTTGTATTGTACTTTAACCCTGTACGCAGTGATGTCCGTGGATGGGGAGACAAGCAGGGTGATGAAAGGGGTCCAGCACGGGGCGTGCGATTACCTTCTTAAGCCGATAAGAATGAAAGAGCTCCGGAACATATGGCAGCACGTGTTCAGGAAGAGGATACACGAGGTGAGAGATACTGAAAGCCTTGAAGAGATTCAGATGATGACAAGTGGAACCGAGCAGTCCGATGATGGCTACTTATTTAGTGGGGATTTCTTTTCAGGAAGGAAAAGAAAAGATAATGTCGATAATAGTAACAAGCTTCACGAGGACACGTCATCGTCGTCGTCTGTGAAGAAAGCGAGGGTGGTCTGGACCGTCGATCTTCATCAGAAGTTTGTCAAAGCTGTCAATCTGATCGGCTTCGAAAGTAAGTCCGATCATCTTCATTATTTCTTAGCATTCAGCTTAGCTATTTAATTTTAAAAAAGAAGTGATAATTACAAAAACCACCTCTGAGGTTTGGAGTATTTACAAAGTCCCCCAAAAAGTTTCATTACCAAAAAACTTACCGGTTACCGACATAAATCTTTTTGTCACTAAATTTTACAATTGCTGACAAAATACCGACAAAATAAAAAAAAATATTTTTTCCCGCGACAAGTCACCAATAGTTTTTCAATTTACCGACATAAATACTGTAGGTAATTTGTTTTTTACTTGTATTCATTTTAAAATTACGAAAAAGACGTTGAGGTTTGATTCTATTCTGCATTTCCCCCCTTCATAAGAAGAATATATTTCAAAAATCCCCCTTGCATTCATAAAAACATCACAGTTACCCCCTTTAATTAGAAAAAAAACACCCATTGATTTATTATCTTCTGGCAGAAGTTGGTCCCAAGAAAATACTTGACTTAATGGGTGTGCCATGGTTAACAAGAGAAAATGTCGCTAGTCACTTACAGGTATATGGCTATCAATCTTTCTTATTGCTAAAAGGGCTCGTATTATTGACAAATAAAAAATTAATATTCTTTTTTAATGTTTTCAGAAGTATCGACTCTACTTGAGCAGGTTGCAGAAAGAAGACGAGCTAAAATCCACGTTTGGCGCAACAAACGAAAATTTTCCCGTTTCTACAAACACCGTTCCGATTCACAACGACGAGCCCAAAATTGGCCAAGAAAACGCGAAAAGTTTACTTTCTACGCCAATAACTGAGCCGAAAAAAGCATGCAGCGCCTCGAGGATCAGTTTCGGACCGTCAGATTCGAACGTGAAATCTGAATCGATAATCCAGGGTCAATTCGCCCTTCATTTCGGAAAAGAGCATAAACCACGTTTCCAAACGGAGCATAAGTTTGATTCAGTGCAGCACGGTCCATCCCATAATCCTGGAACATCGAGCAAAGAATACGATAAACGAACACAAGTGTGGCCCGACGCTCCCAACGGAAAGAAGAGCAGAAGCCAAGGCATCGGGAAAGTAACAAAAGTCGAAAATACCCCTGACTTGTTTACTGTTCAACCGGAAATCCATGTGATCGATCCCGTACCGTGTCCTAAACAGAACCTGTTTGATAATTTCGGATGGGACGAAAAATTCAACGGTTATTCTTCGCAGGGCGAGTTTCATCCGCCGGAGGGGTATTTTGGGAATTTGGACCCGTTTGGTTACGGTAATAATCATGAGATTGTTGCTGATTTCCCGCCGCATTTGTACGATCCGTTGAAGTTCGACTCTGAGTATGTGAGCGACCATATGGAGTATCCTGTAATAGACCAATGTTTGTTTATTGCATGAACTTTTTTCTATTATTATCATTACTAATTGTTAGGACTATATGTTGATGGTTATTTATTTTCCATTAAAAAAGTGAAGCAACTTTTTAATATTATGAGTTGCTTGGATTGTAAGAAACTATCTTCTACTCGATGTAGTGGAATGCATTTTGGTGAACATGAATATTACTATGGGAGCGTTTGCAGATACTTGAAATAAATAAAATATAATTGTATATATACGTGGTCTCACCGCCTCACTATTAGACCACTCCAATTACGATGTTAATTTTATCCGTTTGTGTTTGATTTTGTGTTATTATCTTCCGGATTCAAACCAAATAAATACACTATTTAATTAATTACTAACTTTACCCCATTTAACATAAATGTGAATAAAATAATCATTTCCCTCCATGATAGATTTGCTATTGCTAGCACCATCAAATTGGAACTCTAACACTGTAGAGGACAATAGTTGATCGGCTTCATTCCCTAGATTTGCTTCAATAATAAGGGAAGAGTTTAGTGGCACAACAACCATAGACCTAGAAAGTGCTATCAATCCGTCGATCCCAGGCTGTGCCGGATCTTGTCGACTCCTCTTAAAAAGTATAATTCGGTAGTAATCTCTGTTATAGCGTGAAGTATAGTCATAGTTGTTGTATTGAGCAACAAGACTGCCATGAAGCTTGGGATAAACAAGTTCATCAACATGTCCTCCATTCTTTTTCTGTATGCACAAAACTTTTACATTTGCTTGTACGGCACCAGAAAACATGGTGTAATGGATAGCTGCAAAACAACCATGATTACCTTGAACAACCGAACAGAGTTGTTTGTCGAGCCGTGATGAGCCTTCTTCACGATACCTCTTATCCCAGTTTACATGACCTCTAATGTGCAAACAGCTTCCGACATCATTAAGGTCGATTTTCATTTCCAATGAATCACATTCGTCATAAGCTCGAGAGCCATCTAGTACCGGTATAGTTTTGCTATGTTCCGATAATCCAAAGGCGTCCTCCTTTAATTCCCTTTTGAAGACGTAAAATTTGCATGCGTCAGATGATACCTGAATAGAACCATAAACTTGCAGAGGTTTATAGTTTTCTCGACATATGAAAATAGAAAATATCTCCACCGAAGAAGTTGGAAATGGCATATTCTGGTGCGCATTCAAAACCCTGAGGAAGAATCAAGTATTAGGCAAACACACGCGTATTAAGAGGATAAATAAATACAAAACCTCTTTTACCCCCCATCCCCGACCTTTTTTTTTTTTGGTCAAAGCACCATTAATAATATAACAACAACCCGGTAAGATCTCAGGCCTGGGAAGTGTTTTTTTGTTTTGTTTTTTTGTTTTTTTTAATTTTTTTAGAAATTGCTTGATTTCTAAATTTTAAGCAAAACAAGCAAATATCACACTATCAACTTAGAAGAATGCATCTAATAAATTCCTGACATGGAACAACTACATACCAAGGGCGGCTGAGATTCGAGGACAATGCTACAGGAACACACGACATCTGAAAAAAAAAAATCAGATCAGATCCACGTGTAAAGAAGAATTGGAAATAATAAATGACAAATTTTGTGAGAGAGAATATATATATATACCTCATCCATTGGCTCATCATCACTCAACTTTTCATCATCCGAAGACTAAAAAGCAAACAAATAAAATAAAATGGTGAATCCGAGAGTAGACAACAAAAGAAGAAAGGAGAAAACAAGAGAAAAGAAGATTAATCCGGGATAAATATAAGTACCTCATCATCATCTAGCTCCATACCACACTCTTGTATTCTTCCTTGTGAACTAAGCGAGGCCCATCCCACACTAACGCGTATGAGGATGTCATCATCTACAATAAAGTCATCAACAGACTCTGATTCGTTCTCAATTCGCAATTCTACCGTTTCTTTAAGGATCTTACGCTCTGTTCCGAATTCTGATAAGTCCACATCAAGGACAAGAGGTGAATACGCCGGCACACCCACCCAACTTCTCCACAGTCTCATTCTTGCCTTAAATCTTCTCATATCAATCTCCACTCGTTCGAACTCATCATCACACTGCTTCTCAAAAAGCGTAGTAAAACACTCTTCTGCGGAGCTTTTGCCGCCATAGCGTGCAACAATATTTCCTTTAACGTTAATATAACGGCTTGGAAGATTTTCTTCATCTAATTGTTTATGAATAAACTCAACTTTCACGTGACCATAAACAGCAAATGGCATGGCAATATAGCGCAAAGCAAGGGAACCGAGCTCACCATGAACATATTCTAGTTTGACTTTTTCCAAGCTATTAGTCATATCCTCCTCGGCACAGCAAAACTGTTTCTCAGCAAATAAATTATTACCCTCCTCCCCCGTAAAAACATTCACTACTAGAATGGTATTATCGTTCCATGGCATGCAATCTTCAAATGGCCAACGCGGAAAATCCGGGCCGGTCAGTGTTAAGGGCCCACCACTTGGCCCAAGGACTTGAGCATCGTCACACTTGCGGCTGTAGAGATCATGGGAAATCGTTTTTCCAGAAGTTGTATCACGAAATTCAGCGTATATTCTACCATAGATAGTGAGTGGTTTGTTTTGATCGATTATTTTACTATTACCAGAAGGTAGAAAGCTGACAGAAAGCAACTGAACTAAGGGTCCAGCTGTAACAGATTCTCTACCATTTGTCTTCTCATTTTCCCTTTCCATACCAAGCATCTCTACAACCGAAACAATACCATCCTCGCTGTAAATTAGGTAAGGTGCAGCTTCTCGTATCTTCTCCATTTCTACTCTAGAAACGTTAGGGTGTTTTTGTATCAACTTGTCCAGATCCATGACGCAAATCAAAATTCCTACAAAACAGAAACAACACTGAATACAAGTCCAAAAGCGTACTTAAATCAGACAGAGTTTACTTCATTTTGTTAAAAATCAATTGACCGCATAAAAGTGGATCAGTACGGAAATAAGGATTGCAGTTTCCATTTTCAGAACTTACGAGCCAAATATAACCAAAATGGCTGCAGGTCTTTTAAATTTAAGTGAACTGAACTAAATAGGTCTCAATTGAGTGAATTAAACTGCATAGGTCTAAACTTAACTGAAGCCATACGTACATACCTTCAATTAAATTTCATGGTATCAAAAGTAAACTAATATTGGAGTCATTTTAAATATTATCGATATTCATAAATCATTAGCCTTGTTAAACAAGATGTCATTTTCCATTATTATTGCTTGAATTATTTTGATGTACTTGGGTTTCCTAGTATTTTGGGATTGATTTTAAAAAAATATAATTATAAATACGTTCTAGAAAGATATAAAAACAATTAGGGCTTCACCAAAATTCAGAATATAAAAACCCAAAAATATTACAAATAATAATTCCAAATAAATTTATTTTCTTCTACAACACTGATCTAAAGCAAATTTGTCCAAAATCATTCTCAAAACACAATGTTTCAAATTAATTATTAAAGCAGTTTATTATATCTCTTTTAATCACTAACAAATAAAAATAACTGAATAAATCAGAAAATAATTCAAAACTTTCCAAAAAATCATCTACTTTGTAATTAACAATTTCACAATCCAAAGATCAGATTTTTAACAAAATATAATTCTAATCAATTAATCAAAGAATTTTTCTAATTTCACACAACTAATGAAAAGGGAAAAGATGAAGAAAATTCTCACAATCACTAAGGAGAATTGGTGATTGAGCAGGAAGGCAATTACGGTAGGCGGTGGCGGTGTTTAGGCCGTCGCTGGCGGTGGTTATTCTCGGAATTAGGGTGAACCCTGAGGTTTTCAAAGATAACTGTGTCTGAGTGTATTTAATTGGTTAAATACTTACCAAAAATCCAGTATAGATAGGTTTAGGTTTTTTTTCCCTTCCTCCACATTGGTAAAAAAGAAAAAAAGAACAATGAAAAAAGGGGAACCTTCTCGTCGGCAAAAATGCGTAACCAAAACAGCTAAATGTCTTTTAAATTGAAGTGAACTGAACTGTGTACGTACCTTCAAATTTAGTTTATTTGCTTAAATATATTGAGTGACATTTAAAATTTCCTGGTTTTATTTGTTGAAGAAATTTTATTATTTTCCTTTATTAAATGTTTTTGCTATATTAGCCTTGTTAAAAAAAAAAAGGTCATTTCCCATTCTTATTGCTTGAATTATATTGATGTACTCTTGGGTTTCCTAGTATTGTGGAATTGATTTTAACAAAATAATACARATATGTTATGGAAAATGTAAAAACAATTAGGGCTTTACCCAAAATTCAGAATAAAAATCCAAAATATTTTAAATAATTCCAAATAAATTTCTTTTCTTCTACACTGATCGCATGTTTATCCAAAATCATTCTCAAAACACAATATTTCAAACTAATTATTAAAACAGAGTATTATAACTCTTTAATCACTACCAAATAAAAATAATTAAATAAATTAGAAAAAAATTAAAAATTTCTAGAAAATCATCAACTTTGTAATTAAACAGTTTCAAAATCAGTTTTTTAATATAATATAAGCATACTAGAAATAATTATAATCAAATAAAAGGGGAGGAAGCAAATTCTTACCAGATAGATTGGTGAACGGCAGGAAGGGGATTAGGATAAGTGGTGGCGTGCTCGGGCGTGACAAATCCGCGATTTGAGTTTGCCCCTCAAATCAGATTTTTCGTGGTTTTATGAATAAAATCAGATTACGTCGTGACACAATCAGGTTAATTTAGGAGGCAAACTTTAAATCCTCATAATTTATTATGTTTATATTTCGTATGTGTTATTTGACAAATAAAAAAATTATAGTTTCATTTGCTCATGTGTCATCTTTTCTTATAATATATCTTACTTAATTTAATTTTTTATTATATTTTACTTATTCAATACTTTCCTTTAATTCTTCTAATATAAAATAGAAATAAGTCATATATAATTAGTAGATAAGATCTAAATTAGTTATTTTTAATTAAAAAAATTACATATGAAATAATTTTAATTAAAATAACTTTTATTAAAAATAATTAAATAAGTTTTATTGACAATATAATTTAATATAATTTTATTTCTGGAGTATCAAATATTCTATATAGGTAAAATATGAGTTATTTACAATAATCTAAGTATGTAACTAAATATTAGTAATGTATTCAATCTAAACATAAAAATATTAAATTATATACTAATAATTAATAAAAATTGATTAGACACCAGTACAATGCGACACGGGTTGAGAGTATGACATTTTTTGAATATCTCAAAGTATGTAACTAATAATTATTAACGAATTTATTCTAAACATTAATATATAAAATAATTTAATTATAATAATTAATAAAATACATATTAGAAACGGGTTCAAAATGTGACGCCTTTTGAATTTTGTAATTATGTAACTAATAGTATTAATAAGTTTAATTTAAACATCAAATACAAAATTACTTAATATATATAATAATTAAAAAATAGATTAAACATGTACAAGGCATGGGTTGAGAATACATTTTTTTAATTTTTTATTTTAGATTTCCAATTCAGTAATCATCATAAATACTTTTTATATTTATCTTTTGATAAGTCTCGTGCAATACACGGGTGTTAAACAAGTATATATTAATGCAAAATCCTTCTAATTTATGTGTCAGCTTCGTATGCTTCGCTTGGATAATAAAGTCTTTTGGTACTTCGGTTGCTTGTGTACTAATAAAAAAACTTATTTATGAAAATAATTAAATAAATTGTATTTACAATAAAAGTTGAAATAATTTAAATTTTTGAAATTTTAAATATTTTGTATAGGTAAATTATGATATATTTGAAATAATTGGAGTGTGCAACTAAATATTAGTAATGAACTCAATCTAAATATAACAAGAAAAATTTTATAATAATAATTAATTAATATTTATTAGACAATGGCACAATGTGAGAAGGCTTTAGAGTATGACATCTTTTGAATTTTTCAAAGTATGTAACTATAATTACTAACAAAATTAATCTAAACATAAAAATATAAAATAATTTAATAATAATTAATTGAAAATGTGACATCTTTTAAATTTTTATAAGTATGTAAATATAATTATTGGCGAATTTAATCTAAACATTAAAATATAATATTAATCAATAGTTATAATAATTAATAAATTGAACAGGGCACGGGTTGAGAACACATCATTTTCATTTTTTATTTTAAATTTAAAACTTTATAATTTTCACAAATATTTTTGATATTTAGTTTTTTTATAAATCCCGTGTAATACACGGGTATTAAACTAGTACACATAATTGTAAAAGAAAAAGCATAAGGAGAAAACATAAAAGAGAGACAAACGAGTTGAAATTATAGCTCTCTTATTCATTAAAACTCTATTTATATAGGTATCAATTACATGTTTCCATAATACATAAACATAACAAATACCTAAATTGTCCTTCATCAGTTACTTATTGACGAATGCACACTAATTGTRTTTTTCCTTCAACACTCCCCTTGTGCMAAGTCAAAGRGTAAAATGGKRTTTCATTTAAAACCTTGTCGAGTAACAAAACCCAATGGGAAAAATAAAACTTGGTCTAAAGAAAAAGAGTACAACACACTTATGTTGAGACTCCCCCCTAAAGTCTACACCTCTATTTGATATGTACATCTATCAAGAGAACTTTGAAAGTCACCACTTCATCAATTTACTTGATTCTTGAGAAAGTGCATAGTTGTTGTTTGTAAAAGAGTTGTGGTGATATTACTCGTATTATCACATTTTATTCATTGATAGAGTTCAAGTCACTATCATTAGATATATGAATGATCATAACATTTATCGTGATACTCACGAACTACTACATGTATGATAATGATCTCTTTACATGAATCGAATGAGTAACCAACATCAACAATACTATTTGGTGTTTCACAGTAGGAAGTAAATCCAACATTTTCTATAGCGATTACAAGACCATCTGCAGTCCCAATTATATTTATGAATGAGAAAAATAAACTCGCGTCAATGGTTTCTTTTAGGTATCAAATTATACTTTGATTCCATTCTAGTGACATTGCGCTTTCTTGAGTTAAATCAAGATAACAGTTTTGAAAAAGTAATATTTGGTCAAGTGTATTAGTAACGATGTACATAGGTAGAGAATTTCAGCTCCTACCAGTTGTTCATCATTCCATTGACGAAATTAATATTTCCTTATATTTTCAATTTGACCAATCATAGGAATGCTAACATATTGCACTTATCCATATTTAATTGCCTGATCATCTTTTGAATATATGCAAACTGTAGAATTTAGTATTTCACAAACTTGGTTTTAGTTTAAAGCCTTAACATGACCGAGTTTTTCCATGATTCATTATTTCAAATTAAAATTTCAAATAACTAGCGATATCTCTTATTTTATTAAGTGTGTATACTATGTTCCTTTCATCGACATATACAATTATAATCACAAACTTGAAACTTATTTTATTTATAAATACGCAAGGGCATAGATTATCTTTTCCCAATCAAGTAGTCACTTAGACGGTTATACCACATCCGTTTGGACCAAGTGACCTCCCCCGATTCCTTTTGGGAGTCACGACCTCAACCACACCTCCACTAAGTATGATTGCAATGTCTTAATTTGCGACATTATGCCCCCTGTGGGGACTTTTAACCTTGTATACACATTTGCAGCTTGTATATGTATGATCTCATCACTTTACAAATTGATTCTTCTATACTTTGAAAATCAATTGTTCACTTTACTTTTATTTCACGTTACATTGTGAAATGCGGGGATCATAATGAGACATGGTATGAAACTATTCATGTCGTTCCATTAGAAAATACTTATTCTTATCTCCCCCTAACAATTGGAAGACTGTATCATTAGAGTAACAAATTCTCTAATTTAGTAATAAAGAGATCGTCTGTCAAAGGTTTAAAATAGCGGATGACTGTTAGAGATTCATATCCAACATAAATACTTAATCGTCTTTAGTAACCCACATGAATGCGCTGTGGGGGCGCAACAGGCACATATACTGCTTAATCAAATATGCGTAGATTTGAATTATCAGGCTTATATCCAGTTAACTGGTACGCAAAATATTTGGTTAGTAGGGGTTCATAAACGAATAAGTAAGAGTTGTGTGCAATATTGCATAACCCTGTGCAAAGACAAATGAGTGCGCATAAATATTGTCTTAGTCACCATCTATATTCCTTTTGACGGTGTCTTCTTCGAGACCTTATTAGATGTGCACATTAGGGTACAAGATCCAATACATCGATCTTTATTAAAATGAAATAGACATCAAGTACTTTTGATGTAAACTCTCTAACATTATGAGTTTGGGTRATTTATAAGAGTGGTGAGTCTTCAATCATATTAAATGTGCTAGAAGTTTTGCAAATGCAACATTTTTATGGACAATATGTGCCGAAGTATCAACCAAAACTATAAAATACTCGAAAGATCCGCATTTTGAATGGTTATGTTCACATGTATCACCAATTATCTATTATAAGAATGGAATATTATACTTTGTATCTTTAGCATATGTAGGTCTCAATCGTACAATTTTGCTAATGAATAAGTTTTGAAAATATGAGTGATGTATATTTGAGATATGTATGTATGTAGTGCTCTTAGTACTTTAGATAGCACTAGTTGTAATTGAACAACATTAGTTCAACACTTTACTGTGCATCAAATTTCTATCTCATTTTGTATTTCACTCAAAATAAAAGATGTTCATTTTAATTTCTTATAATATGGACCATCATATCACGACAACCAAAGAATCCATGTCAGTCGTGTCAAAACTTGAATGAGCCGTGTCCAAAAGTTCTTTGTTGGTCATATCTTATGATTCAATAATCAAAAAATAGTAAAGTAAAATTACTAGATTGACTCTAAAACGTGCTTTATTCCACATAAATTAAAAGTATAGTTCTATTTTCATAATGTACTTCTTAATGATAATCATCAACATGAATATCATCAAACTTAACAAGGTTCGTTCGCTCTTGGTCCATAATGAGCTTTTATGACTTTAATCAATGTGTCACCAGGCCTCAAGACTTTGTCACATATAAATATCAATTAAGTGAATAATTGTCTATTACTCGATAAATTTTCACATTCTACAGAGATATTTGAACGAAATATTTCTCATTCTAATATTATTTACTAAATATGTTACATTATATCTAATAGTTTGCTCATGGACCTTGTATGTTAATGTGTGGTAAATAAACTCAAGTACATTCAATGCTTTAGAATGAAATACAAAATTTACCAATAAGCCAAAAATAATTAAATCAGGCCTCATAATATAAATCTAACTCAAAATAAATTTTAAAACCAAATACAATAGTCTAATGTGAATGATTGATTATACTTTCATCAATCAAAATAGAGGATATCTATTGACTAAGAAAGGTTATTGGGGGAACCTACATGACTTCTACCATGACCAATAAATATCACGAACTCTTACATATCTTACCTTGTGGTTCATTCTTCCCACATAGGTAGGGATATCCAATAAATATCACGAACTCTTTACTTGTCTTACCTTGTGGTTCATTCTTCCCACATAGGTAGGGATCAACATGTCCCTCCCCCTTTACATTGATGTTATTTTAACTACTCAAATCGATCATGGTTCTCAATAAATTTCTTTATCCAGAGGTCTAACATTGGTATTATGAATAATAATGTCATGTCTCTTAACGACTCACTATCATAATTAATATTATACAAGTGCCTTAGTATGTTTGCTCAAGTGGAAAAAAAATAGAGTGAGATCGTATCTCTAAATTTATTATTGTCATTTAAAGTGACTTTCTATGGTAAGACATGTTTTTAGTCGCAACATATCAAAGTCATTGACCCTTTTAGCAAGCAAACAAATTTCTTTTCACTAAATTCTTAGGTTTGGAAGTAGTGTTTCATAAAATTCTCAAAATATTCATTTAGAGTACATCCAAAATTTAATGAGATTTTGAAACTACATAAACTTCCAATATAAGATTTGTGGTCAATATGAATTCTCAAGTTCATAAGAGAACTGACTTTGACTAAGTTTGACGATTCTTTTTCAATTAGAGGTTGATGGGTGATATTATTGTGGAATTGTAGTTATAATAATGGTAGTACTCAATTTCTTTTGAGTATATTAAACTATATTTAGATTGAGTTAGTTTAATCAATTCTTTAGATAATGAATTTGAAAAATATCTCTTTCTTTAATATTATGTGAATATATTTTGTTATAAGACTTATTTATATAATGCTTTATCGTTCATGAACTTTCATTATCAGGAAAATATTCAAATATACAACCAATGATACATACATTGAAAGTAGCTTATAAAATCAACTTGAAGAGAATCACCAACATACATGAATCTATCAATTCATCAAAATTCATGATCAACATACATGAAAAATGTATCAATTCATCGAAATTCATATTCATGATTAACTAAACATATTGACAAAATCAAGATCAATCTCTCATCTAATCATATAAATAACTTTATTTACGATTTCTAAATTAGAAACCATCTAAGAGCATAAATACTAATATATTATGTACTCTATGAATATCATTAAAGTATTTTAAAATTTTATATTTGTCAATATTGTACATAACATCATGTGCATATAATCATAGGTAACACATATATATACACATACTTTGTATAAGAATGCCCAATAATACATATCATGATATATATCTATATAAATAAATATTTATTAGTTGCATTTAATAAATAATAGGGTAATTAGAGTTACCTTGGTTTTCTGAAAGATCCCAGCTTTCGTACTTTGGTGGGTCTCCGAGAGAAAAGTCATGATTCTTTCTTAATTTTGTTTTTAGGTCTCGAATTACACAAAACTTCAAATCCGATCTCCACCGTACGGATTCAACCTCTACGTGTTTTGAATAATATATCCAAAATACAACTTCATCCAACGGTTAGATTGTGCGTAATTGAATTTTTAAAATAAGTTGGGCAGACAGTTTCGAGAAACAGAATCAGCTCTTTTCAAAATTCATTATCGGATTCTTTAGAATTCATATTAAAATCTCCACCGTTCATATTGAACCTTTATATGTCTAAATAACATATCCAAAGTTTCTTGATCCAACAGTTAGATTGTGAGAAGTCTTGTTTTAAAAAACTCTCCACAGAAAATTACGAAAGCAGAATCTGCTTTATTCGAAAATTTATATATATTTTCTCGTRTCTCCRAATCCARTCTCCACCGTTCAGAATGTAACYCAAAAGGTCTGGTGCTATAAAAGTTTGAGYTCGATCCAACGGTTGAAACTTGAGAAATCGATATTTCAAACATACAACGCAATTAGATTTYCGCCGTACGAAAATTGTATAATTGTTRCTTTAGGCTTATTCTCGATCACTCTCAATAGTTTAGAGTTTCGTGCTGATAACGTGTAAATGGAAAAGTATAAGGACAATACATAAAAGAAAGACGAACAAAGACGGTAGAAATTAGGGTTCTCTTATTYATCAAARACTCCYTTTTTAGGGTATCAATTAYATGTTTYCATAATACATAAAGATAAMAAATACCTAAATTGTCCTTCATCAGTTACTTATTGACGAAGGCACACTAATTTTATTTTTCCTTCAACAATAGTTATTATTTATCACAAATAATAGTTTATATGGTAAATTATGTAAAATGCTAGTTTGGGGGTAAAAATAATTACCCTAAAGAAAATTTTATGTAAATCAGTATAATTAGATTGCATTACGGTTTACATCTAACGTAATTATATATTTTTTCAATATATAATTTAAATTGTTATTGAGTAATGTGTTTAGGCTAATAAATAAAACTTTGCATCTAAAATAATTTTTATTGACCTTTTGTATTTATAATATTAAACCTTAAACTTATTCTAAGTGTGCATAGCAACACACATCATGATGTATGCAATAATATTTGTGGAGTGAATTGCAATTAATTATACAATTAGGATTAAATTTGAAATTATGATTAAGGGTTCAATTTTAATCATTTCATTAATTAGGATTATTTTCAGAACTTAGGGTTAATTTAGAGTTTGATTTAGAATTATTTCAAAAGTTAGTGTTTAATATCAAATCTTTTAAGTAATTGGGGTTTGCTTCTTATATCAGGTTTAATTTTGGTTTTAATTAGTATTTATTTTAAAAATTAGGATTTGATTGTAATTAATTAGACAATTGAGTTGAAATTAGATTCATTATTGGTTTAATTAACAAGTATTTTTTAAAATTCAGGTTGAATTGTAATTAATTACATAATTAAGGTTGATTTCGAAATAGGTTAGATTAAGATTCAATTTTAAAATTATTAGTTAATTAAGATTATTTTCGATAATTAGGATTAGTTTAGAGGTTGATTTGTAATTATTGTAAGATTCAGTGTTGAATATCAAATTAAAGATAATTGGGGTTTAATTCGACTAGGTTTAGTTCTGGGTATTAGCAATTATTTTTAAAATGCTGGTTTTGATTGTAATTATTAGATAATTGAGTTTTATTTCAAATATTAGGTTTAATTTTGAGTTTATTTAGCAATTATTTTTAAAAAATAGGGTTTGATGGTAGTTAATTAGATAATTAAATTTTATTTCAAAAACTAGATTTAGTTTTGAGTTTAACTATAATTATTTTTTAATGCTATCATGTTCGACTATTCCATGAATTCATGTAATATTTTTGAATTATTTCTATATATGTCGTTTGTATGTATGTATGTATGTATGTATGTGTACTTATATATCACTAGTTTTTATTACACCCGTGCAATGCACGTGGCAGAAAGTACATATGAATTTTTAGGCGTTGCTTGATTATTGATGAGAAGTTGATCTTAATTCCCTTAATTTCTTATTGGAACGATGAAACTCTTTATTATTTATTAGTAAGCTTTCATCTCCTTGATTTTATTATTCTAATTTCTTGTTTGCTTTGATTATTTTGTTGTGCCGAGGAGGATATGACTACCAACTTGGAAAAAGTCAAATTAGAATATGTCCATGGTGAGCTCGGTTCTCTTGCTTTGCGCTATATTGCTATGCCGTTTGCTGTTTATGGTCACGTGAAGGTTGAGTTTATTCATAAAAAGTTAGATGAAGAAAATCTGCAGAGTCGTTCTCTTAATGTTAAAGGAAAAGTTGTTGCTCGCTATGGTAACCACCCTTCAGAAGAGTGTTTTACACTTTTTGAGAAGCAGTGTGATAATGAATTTGAACGAGTGGAGATTGATATGATAAAATGTATCGCAAGTATGAGGCTGTCTAGATGGTGGGTGGCTTTGCCGGCGTATTCATCCATTGTTCTTGATGTGGACTTATCGGAATTCGGAACAGAGCGCAAGCTTCTTAAAGAAATGGTAGAATTTCGAGCTGAGAACGAAGCGGAGTCTTATGATGACTTTATTGTAGATGATAACATCCTTATACACGTTAGTGTGGGATGGTTCTATTCTAATCCACAAGGAAGACAAGAGTCATGTGGTATGGAGCTAGATGAGGAGGAGGAGGAGGAGGTGCTTATATTTTATCCTGGATTAATCTTCTCTTCTCTTGTTTTCTATT
>BMAC01000167.1:305485-350370 GCA_014905375.1 Phtheirospermum japonicum
TGGAAGGCGAGTACTAAATAATTAATTATTCTATTAATCTTTGCAGATTAATATTTTCACTGTTTTTATTTTTTCTTCTGCTTAACCGTATTCCTTTAATCCCTGGTGATTAATATTTCAAGTTCTTCCGCTTTGATCATTGGTGATTAATATTTTCAAACTCTAACACTGCCACATAGATTTGCACTTAAAATTTACTCCCTCCACCCTAAATATATAATCCACTATTCTTACTATTAGATTTTATATTCATTCACAAATATATTAAATACTACATTTAATGATTATGCAAACCTCAATAATCATTGAATTAGGGTTTTATTATGTAAACCCCAATAATCATTGAATAAGGGTATTAAGGAGATTAATATATTTTTGCTTTCTCATCGATACTTCTTAATTTATTTGCAAAATCAAATGGGACTATATAAGTGGAAACAGAGAGAGTAGAAAAGAAGGACAATAATCAATAATAAAATGCAGGGGAATTACGAAATAGTCCTCCAATTTGTCAATTAGTATTTTAAGTAAATATCCATCATTTTTGTCAATTACTCCAAAAGTACGACCTGAAAATAACACAACCCTCACTTTTAAAAAACTCAATAATAATAAAAATAGGGGGCTAGTTACAGCCGCCTAAAAAGAATCCCCGCATTTTTTTTTAACTAATAAAATTATACTTTTCAAAATAATTATTCACAATTTTCTAAAAATTATGAATTTTACAATAAAATATTATATTTTATTGTAAAAGTATTATCATTTTCATAAGACGTTCTTATAATAGTTTTTGCCAAAATATTAATTATTTGGCCATTTTTTGATGTCATTATAAATTTTGTAATATTCGACTAAATTAAAAAAATCAAGTTATTTATTTAAAAATTATACATTTTTTCACACTTAAGTACGTCTAAACACGCTTAAGTGGTCAACGAAATAAATTGACTACTTTTTTACATATCTAGGCATTTTTCTCACACATTGCACCTACCCACGTCTAAACACCGCCTTCTACAACATTGTTATAATGGCATGTGATGAGCATATATAAATATTTTGATTCATTTAATTGTTGACATAATTGATACGGCCAAGAAAAAGGAAATAAATCAAACATACCCGGAACTTGGCATGATTATCTAAAAATAGACAGAAATGGGAGACTTGCTAAAATCTAATCTACAATCATGATCTCTAGGGCTGCGTTTGGTTGGCCTTAATGGGCTGGATTAAACATGATATAATGTATTGTATCCAATGCATTAACTTGTTTGGTTCATCCGTGGCAAGGCTCGGAAAAATGGTTATGGCCCGATATTTATTCTCTTCAAAAATTGTATTAGACATCCCACCTTTAGCGCCGGATATAGAATCACGCTTCATTCACATACTTTATTAATTATACCGATAATACCACAACACTCTCGTTATGAAAAAAACCGATAAAAATAAATAATAAATAATAATAACCAATAAAAATAAATAATAAATAATAATAATAATGAAAATAATGAAAATAATAATAATAATAGAGGGCCAACTGCCTTGCTGCCGCCACCAAAAATATTTTTAGACAATTTTCTTACTTTTTTTTATTTGTCAAAAGATTTCACACTATATGTTTGAATATCTTTTTGGATCAAATTGTATTAACTCCTCTACATTATAAATACATACAAATAACGAGAAATTAATTCAAAAAATTTGAAAAGATTAATAAAACGGGTGTATGGAACTCTAAAATCGTTTCCACGATCAATTGACATTTGATCGAATACTTAATATACGAGTTGGGGTTGTCAATCTCAACTTGTAGATTAATCACCCAACAATGTCAATTAATGGTTCTAAACTCATTTATGCACTAGACCCATGAATTCTAACCAACAATCATCAAGAAATCCAATAACATAAATATAAAACAAGCACGACCATGATTAAAGATAAAAAGATTGAAAGAAAGCAACAATGAAAAAAATGAACTTTGAATAACAATAATTATTATCATATGAACTCCTACCAATTATATAACATAAAAGCATGAGAAATGTAAGAAACACAACTACGAATCAAGACATCACAAACACAACTAGAAAACTCACTGTTTCTCAGCAAATAAATTATAACCCTCCACCCCAGTAAAAACATCCACTACTAGCCTAGTATTATTGTTCAATGACATGCAATCTTCAAATGGCCAATGCGGAAAATCCGGGCCGATCAATGTTAAGGGCCCACCACATGGTCCAAGGACTTGAGCATCGTCACACTTGCGATTGAATATATCACGAACAATCGCTTTTTCAGAAGCTGTATCACGAAATTCAGCATATATTCTACCATAGATAGTGAGTGGTTTGTTTTGATCTATTAATTTATTATTATCAGAAGGTAGATAGTGCACAGAAAGCACCTGAATTAAGGGTCCTGCTGTAACAGATTCTCTACCTCTTATCTTCTCATTTTTCCTTTTATCATCAAGAAACTTTACCCCCATTTCAAAACAATTCTCAATGAATTTTGGGTAATGGCTGGTTTCTCGTAGCTTCTCCATTTCTATTCTAGAAACGTTAGGGTATTTTTGAATCAACTCCTCCAGATCCATGACCCAAAGCAAAATTCCTACAAAACAGAAATAACAGAGACTTCTTTATCGCGGAAATATGTAATGATCAATTAATGACTCGGGACTAAAGCATGGCAGCACAAAAAAATCTCCTACTCCCAACATTATTATACAGAGCCCTGAAAATCTTAATATAGCAATATTTGTTTTAGAAAGCCTTAATATAGCAAAAACTTCCTACTGTATAGGCCTGAATCTTACTAAGTTTCTCTATCTCATCAAAATCAGATTTCATATGATAATGATTTCTCAAACAACCGAGACAAAACAAGCACTAAATGTCAGTTTAGTGCAAAAGTAATTTGAACGAGCAAAGTAACAATCACTTACGGACAGAATCAAACAAAGTTTATTTGTCCAGAATCATTCTCACAACACAATATTTCAAAGTAATTATTAAAACAGAGTATTATAACTCTTTTAATCACTAACAAATAAAAATAGTTAAATAAATCAGAAAAAAAAATCAAAAATTTCCAGAAAATCGTGTACTTTGTAATTAACAATTTCAAAACCCAAAGATCAATTTTTTAAAATAATATAAGCATACTAAAAATAATTATAAACTAATGAAAAGGGGAGGAAGCAAATTCTTACGAGTAAGATAGATTGGAGGAAGCAAATTCTTAGGAGTCAGATAGATTGGTGATCGGACAGGGAAGGGGATGAGGATAGGTGGTGGGCGGTGCTCGGCGTGAATGTTGGTTTTTGGCAGAGAGAGGGGAAGAGGAGAGGTTTAGTGTGATTTACATATAATGTACGAAGCTGCTCGACCGGGACCGGATTAGTTTAAAACCTTACCAGATTTATCAAAAAGATTATTTTATATAGATAACTAAGTTACTAGTTACTATTTATTAATTTTTATTTTTTATTATTTAAATAATTTTTTATTTTAATATTTAACTTAAAATTTATTAATAACTTCATATTTATATACTTAAATAAATTCAAAATTTATTATACGTTCCACCCGAGTCTAATTTTTATTAATTAATTATTATTAAATATTTTAATATTTTAATTAAATTATATATATATATATATATATATATATATATATATATATATATATATATATAATTCAAAATTGTTGACGATTAATGTGTCTAAGCTAAAAAATACGACTTTGAACCTGAAATGATTTTTATTGACCTTTTGCATTTATAATATAAACCTAAAACGTAGTCTAAGTGTATATTGCAACATACTCCATAATGTATGTAATAATTTGTGTGGAGTGAATTGCAATTAATTATATAATTAGGGTTAATTTTAAAATTATGATTAAGGGCTCAATTTTAATTATTTAGTTAATTAGGGTTATTTTCAAAATCTAGGGTTAATTTAGAGTTTGATTTAGAATTATTTCAAACTTAATGTTTAATATCAAAACTTTTAAATAATTGAGGTGAATCGAACTTTTTACACTTACTTTCTATTAATAAAAGTTCGCCCGCAAGAGAAATGAGCAATTGTAAGTGGTAAATTTGACTCGAGTCGAATCTCTCGAGGAAGACTAATCGGAATCAATTTTCGTGTTTGGTTCACGAATGAGAAAACAACGAAAAGCTATTCTAAACACGCGGTCAAATTTTGGTTTGAAAGTTGTAATATCAAGACGGTGATTTAAATGACGAGAAACAAAATCAACTACTTTGAAATATTAATAAAATGGGGGTCTAAAGCTCTAGAACCGTCTCCACGATCAATTGACATTTTATCAAACACTTAATCTACGAGTTGGGGTTGTCAATCATAACTTGTAAATTAAACATCCAACAATGCCAATTGATGGTTCTAAACATATCTAGGCACTAGACCCATAAGTTTTAACAGACAATCATTAACAAATCCAATAACAAAAAACTCAAAACAACCATGAACGCAATGGAAGATGAACTATCAAGAACAATAAATTTTATCATATGAATTTCTGAGATTAAACACTTAAAATCATGATAAACTGTTATAAAACTTACTACCAAAACAAGAACATCATAATTCAAACAAGAAAACATAAACAAACCAAACACAAATTTGGAATAATTAAAGGAAGAAATGAAAGCTTACTAATAAAAATGGAGGGTTTCAACGTTACAACAAGGAATTAAATGAGTTAAGACTAAAATAATCGAGCAATGCCTAAAGATCTATATTTTATTTAAATTAAAAGGCTGAAATTATGAATGAAGAAAATGAAGAAGAAAACTGGGGAGAATGTGGGGTGTCAAACCCTTAGGGGTCAAAAACTTCATTTCTAAAAATATTTATAGGGGGCAAGATAGTTATTTTGCCCAAAATAGCAAAAAATAGTCTGACCACCGATGCTAGAAAATAGTCTCGTAGATGGAGCGTCGATGGCTTGTCGACGACGCGTAGATTGGGCGTCGGTGCACGTGTCGATTGATGGATGTACTTCGTGGGTTCGAGTCGTAGTTTCGTCAAATCTTGCCAGTTGTGATTCTCGGGAACGCTATTAGGCTTGATCGACTACCCTAAAACAAAGAAAAGCAAAATAACATAAAAATTTATAAAAAGTAAAAGAGAAATAAGAAAAATACCAAAAAGACGACAAACGCTACGAAAATGCAAAATAAGAAAAAAAAGTATAAAATACGACGAAAGCCCAACTAAAGCACACACGACAAGACACAAAACACACAAAAATTACACATAAATATGTACAAATCATGAGGTTTGTTTGGAATATTAGAAATTAATTTTGGGTTTAATTAGTAATTACTTTGAAAATTAGGATTTAATAGTAACTAATCAGACGGTTGGGTTTTATTTTGAAATTATAGGTTCAATTTTGGGTTTAATTAATTATTATTTTCAAAATTTTGGGTTGAATTTTAATTAATTACATAATTAAGGTTGATTTTGAAATAGGTTAATTCAGGGTTCGATTTTAATTATTTAGTTAATTAAGATTATTTCAATAACTATGATTAATTTAGAAATTGATTCGAGATTATTGTGAAAGTTAGGGTTTAATATCAAATTAAAGATAATTGGGGTTTAATTCGACTAGGTTTAGTTTCGGGTATTAACAAGAATTTGGTTTTGATTGTAAATAATTAGATAATTGAGTTTTATTTAAAATATTAAGTTTAATTTTGAATTTAATTAGCAATTATTTTCAAAAATAGGGTTTGATGGTAATTAATTAGATAATTGAGTTTTATTTAAAAAATTACTTTTAGTTTTGGGTTTAACTGTAATTATTTTTTTTAATGCTATCTTGTTTGACTATCATGACTTCGTATAACAATTTTGAATTATTTCTTTATATGTCATTTATTTTTAATATTAATTAAAGTTATATTTTGGTTTTGAGAAATGTCTAAGTATATACACATCAACCAAAATATTTCATGAAGAGTTTTAGAGACGTTTAGATGAGAGACGTGTTTCATCGCAAAACTCATACGACATTGACGAGGATGGGATATATTTAATTGTCTTCGGGGTGAACAAGGGTCGACATTTTGACACAAGATGCTTCAGGAGACTTGTGGCTTCGAAAATTTCCATAGACGGTAGTTCTTTACCTCCTTCCTATAGTTGTGTCACGCATCTCTAGATACAGCTCCAGACTTATCAAGAGCAGCTCGAAACAGAGAGGTGTACGAGCATTCGCATCAGGAGCTCTGCAAACAGAATGCGCGAGAGCGACTAGATGCTCCATAATTTGTTTGATATAATATAAAAATTTCAGTCATAATTTGTTGTTGTTTTTATTATTATTATTATTATTATTATTATTATTACTATTATTATTATATTTGATTTTATTGGATTTTTTCATAGTGAGAATGTTGTGTTATTTTTATGTCATAATTTTGTAGTAATAATGATAAAATAGAGCTTATTTTACTTAAAGTTAAATTTAGAATTAATTGATGAATAAACCTCTGCAAAACTATTTAATAATTTCCTTTGAAAATAATCAACAAGGATTAGAGGAATATGGATAAGCGTAAGAAAGAATTGAAGAGTTTGAAAAACTATTTAATAATTTCCTTTGAGAATAATCAAGAATTGAAGAGTTTGAAAAACTATTTAATAATTTCCTTTGAGAATAATCAACAAGGATCAGAGGAATAAGAAAGAATTGATGAGTTTGAAAATATATGTAACCGAATATTATTGTGCACAATTGAAAACATTTTAGAGACTAGAAGATATTTTATCTATAAAAGTCCAAAGAACTAACATTATTTGTTGATTAGATAATAAGTTATCTTGACCGTCCATTATTGAAGCGAAATAATATAAATAGACAACTTACTTCCCAAAAATATAGAACAAAGCACGTGAAATCAAAAATATCTCCCGTTCAGGAGGGTAACAATTTAAACTCCTTAAACTTTCGAAACAACGGCTATATTTCGAGAACAAAAAGCCAAAATATATATCGTATCAAATATTTCGTACACCTCACCCAATAAACTATCTCCACCTCAATGAGAGGGTAACCCTAGACACTTAAAGCATTGAAAGCATAAATTGTATTTTTTTTTGGTCGGGTGGAAGGTCAGCACAATTTTTTTTAATTTTTGGTCGAGTGGGGTTGTTGTATCATTCTATCAAATTGGATTTGAGACGTGACTAATCAACATTTTACATTTTACGATAAATCAACATTTTACTAACACACCAAGTGTAATAAAGGAGGAGTTTAGATTTATTAGAGTTGACACCATTGTTGAATCAAAATAACAAAATTTTTATAACAATTTTTTTTATTTTAATTAGGGTTTTAAATTGCGGAATGAGCAACGTTGTTGGCGGTGGTGGCGAACGTCAAATTATTAATCTACGTTTCGAGTAGATTATTGTGGTATATTTACTTTCACAAATCCCGTATTTGGTTGAGTGACCGCAAACGATTGACTTGTATAAGGAATCCTAATTCCTATAGATTTACTACCTTGGTCTCTCATATCTATAAATTAAGATTCTTACATGTTATAATTTATTTGCGAGAACCCTCATATTTAGAATCGCAAATAAATTACGGATAGATCACGAGTAAAAAGACTTTTGCATATCTATACATGTCATAATTTATTTGCGAGAACCCTCATATTTAGAATCGCAAATAAATTACGGATAGATCACGAGTAAAAAGACTTTTGCATACATCAAAACACGTTTCTTCTATAAATACTAACTCCCACACAGTGTAAAAAGACTTTTGCATACCACGTTTCTAAGAGAGTTCTCGCAGAACACGTTTCTAAGTACCTCAAAACACGTTTCTAAGAGAGTTCTCGCATACATGTCTGCCCAATTCTCGTTCGCCAGTTGATTGGATTGCCAGTTGACTGGATTGTATGTCTGTCCAATTCTCGTTCGCCAGTTGACTGGATTGCCAGTTGACTGGATTGTCTGTTCCGTTCGCTCGCCTCGACGGTTAACTTTTCCTTTAGTTTCATTATTTAATTATATTATATATTTATTATGTTTATATATAATATATTTGTTCGATTGCGTTAGATATGTTAGTTTTCTAATTCTAATTTTTGTTTGTGATTTGTGCAATTTTCTGATGCACGAGACAAAGAAAACGACCCAATCTGAATTATTGGATCTGACGTAATACAAGATCGCACAAGTATTCTATTATCCTGGGACAATTAAACAGAGCACCTTGACGGCGAAGAGAGAAGAATCATCACCCAGCCAAAATTGTCAAACCAACACCAACAACATTATCAAAAATTGAAATTGGGGCTTTGATCTACAATCTAATCTGTGGAAGTTGGTTTTGACTTTTAAATAACCCACTTCCACCACATGGAGAAAATCGGCGCCACCGCTCTGAGGCGTTTCTAGCAGCAACAATGGCGGGGTCCGGTCTGAAAGGGCGGCGGCGCGGCGACGTACCATAGCGGCAGCACGGCAGAGGCTGACGCTTCACTCCAGGCGTTCGGCATCAACGACGACCGAATTCGAAGGAGCGGCCTAGGATGAGACGGCGACTTGTTGAGTTGCTCGGGTCGGCGTCTTGGCGATGTTCGGAGACGCTGGATTCGGAGGCGGTGGTCTGCAAGCAGCGGCGTCGGTGGAGGGATGCAGCTGCTGTCGTTGCGCGCCGTTCACCGGCAACTTCGTGCGGCGAAGACGGAGCGGGCGGCGATTCCACCTGCGTTGATGTTCCCGGTGATTCTGGTGGCACAGGACTAACGGCGGAGATGCTGCCGCAGCCGACGGTGCCGAAATATCTCGCTGAAAGAGGTTCGCCGGAAGCTCGACCGAGAATATGTTGGTGCTTGCGATGCCGTCAAAGCTACCGGCAACTTGGCTGCCATACGAAAGTTGCCGGATTCTATGACTGCAAATCCAGCAGTGAACGCAAATCACCGGCGTTTTCTTGCAGAGATGCGGTTGGGTAGTGGTGGTGAAGTTTTAACTCCATGGCAATTGTTTGGTCTCGTGAATAAGGAAACCAAGAGGGCGGCCGATTCTTGTGAGGAAGAATACAAAAGCCTAGGGCTTTTTGGTGGGCCAATTTTAATTTATTCTTGGGCCTGGGTTGAGTCACATATTATCGGGCCTGGTTTGGACTTACTAACATGTGGGCTTAATTGATGTTGGGCCTTTATTGGTAATACCTTGGGCTAAGCCACTAAGTTCTCAAGCTCATGGGCTCATTTAATTAAGGAGTGGGCCATAATATATAATAATGATGATAATAATATTGAAAGTAACTACAAGCCATGTTGTTCTTGTGTTTGGGTTAAGCCCAAGTGGGCTGGGTGCCTTGGACAAGGCATTGTAACGAGCCTTGCTTGCTCTGGGCATAATCTATTATGTCTTGGGCTTGAATAAATATTTGGCAATGACTAATTTAGTCCTGGGCAAAAATTGGTGATGAAGTTTAATAAGAATTAAACTTGGGCCTGAATGATAGTAAGACCCATTGGGTTGTAATTGTAGTAACCGTTGGTTCTTCTTGTGAAGAAGAAACCGGAAGAAATTCAAGACCTTGTTGGGTCATGGATATTGAGCAAAATATTATTTATTTGGGTTCAATAAATTAAAAGTCTAGTTTTGGACTAGATTTATAATAAATTGTGGGATCTAATTGTTTAAATTGGGTTTCAAATTTATTGAGTGTGAATTTTAAGCTCGTTTTAGTTCGACTTAGAAATTCTATAAACTTATGAACTCATTGTTTGAGTTAAATTCATAAAGTTTGGTATCAATTAAATTTGGATTTAATTTATGAATTGAATCTTGAAATTTAATTGTGGGAGCTTCTCATATTACTTCGATTTTTCATTGGTGATAAATGTGACCTCGTTAGTCAAGTAAAGAGGAGATTGAGAAAGCTAATATGAGATAGATGATCTCATAAGAGTATTGAATTTGCAAAATTCATATAAAACTCGGAAAAACCAAAAGAAAATTATGAGAAGTCACAATTATTGGTTTTGTGTGCGTTATTTGGAAATTGAGTATTCTAGCATTGAGGCTATGATATAAAGCTCATAATAAAGTCTAATAATATTGATAAATTTGACTTTAAAAAATTAAATGTCAATTTTGACTTAAAACACAAGTGTGAGATTTGTGTTGAGGCTAAAACGCCAAAAGTATCTTTTCGTTTGGTGGAAAGAGTTACGTACCTCTAGAGTTATTTCACATCGAGACATGTGATATGAAATTTGTGTAAACTAGAGGGGGTAAAAAGTAAATTATTACTTTCATTGATGACTGCACAATAATTTGTGACATTTATTTGCTAAAGGGCAAAGATAAAATCTTTGATGTTTTCAAAGTATTCAAATATGAAGTTGAAGATCAACTTAAAACTTGAATTAAGGCAATTCGAAGTGATTGAGGTTAAGAGTATGTTGTACTGTGTGAGGAATTTTGCGCTGGATATGGCATAATTTTTTAAACAACTGCTCCTTATATACCTAAGTTGAATGGCGTCGCTAAACGCAATTATAGAACCCTGGAAGAAATGATGAACGTTATGTTAATCAGTTCAGGGTTAACCCCTAATATGTGGGGGGTGACGATCCTTTCGCTAACCATATTTTGAATAGGTTACCCTACACGGGAAAGGAAAGGACTCCATATAAGTTATGGAAAGGTAAGCTTCTGCTTACAGTTACCTCAAAGTGTGGGGGTACTTGGCAGAGCCAAGAGAGTGAAGATGAGGCCTTCACAGTCGACTGTATCTTCATTGGATATGCGCATAATAGCAATGCGTATTGGTTCCTAGTACATAAGTACGATATACTTGATGTGATTGAAGGAACAACCGTTGAATCAAGGAATGCAGTATTCTTTGAACACATATTTCCTTGCAAAGGAAATGGTGATGACTTCAACAAGAGGTCTCGTGATGCTAAAGGTGAAGCAACATCTCTTACAGCTCAAGTTGCATCACAAGATGGTGTTGATGATGAATCAAGGGTTAGGACTGCTTAAATGATTTATTTGTTAGATAATGAATCTCAAGAAGCCTTGTCTAGTCCTAATGCTTCTATGTGGAAGGAAGCCATCAATGTTTATTCAATTTTGCAGAATCATACATGGGAGTTGATTGATCTTTCTTATGGTAATAAAACCCCTTGGATGCAAGTGGGTACTAAGGATAAAGTATCGAGATGATGGCTTGATTGATAAGTATAAAGCTAGGCTGAGAGCTAAAGGCTTTAAACTGAGAGAAGGATACAACTCCTTGGTTACTTACTCACTTGTAACTAGAATCACATCCATTAAGGTGATTTTGGTGATTGTTGCGCTGCACAATCTTGAAATTAATAAAATAGGAATGCAAATATCATTCTTGAATGGTGAGTCATTTGAAAAGATTTATATGGAACAACCTGGTGTGTTTGTGGTTCCTGGTCAAGAGAATGAGGTGTGTAGACTTGTTAAATCACCGTATGGATTGAAACAAGCACAAAAACAATGTCATATCAAGTTTGATACTGTGATGATGACCAATGGCTTTCGCATCACTAAATGCGATAAGTGTGTTTATGTGAAGAACACACCTAACTCTTTAATCATTGTTTGTCTTCTGTTGATGACATGTTGATTTTAAGTAACTCAAGTGATATGATCACAAGTACTAAGAACATGTTGAAGGACAACCTTGATTTAAAGGATATGGGATTAGCCGATGTGATTCTTGGGATCAAGATCATAAGAAATCAAACAGCATAGTACTTTTTCAGTCCCACTACGTGAAAAGCGTACTGGAAAGATGTAAGGGGTTTGATGATAAAATGGCTAAAATTTCATTTGATGATAACCTTCGTTTGGTGAAAAACAAAGGTGATTCAGTGGGTCAGCTGGAATTTGCTAGGATTGTTGGAAGTCATATGTACGTTGCTAGTTGTACTAGACTAAATCTAGCTTATTCAGTGAACTAAGTTAGTAGGTTCACGAGTAATTCGAACAGTGACCACTGGATAGGGTTAACTAGAGTATTACTATACTCGTAGTATACTCTGAGTTATGGGTTGCATTATATGAGATATCCAGAAGTACTAGAAGAGTACTGTGTTGTGAACTGGATATAGGACTCTAAAGATTCACACTCCACGAGTGGGTATGTTTTACCATCGGTGGAGGTGCTGTATTTTGGAGGTCCACTAATTGAATATGCATAGCCCCGTCCACCATGTAATCAGAGTTCATAGCTATGAACAAAGCTAGTGAAGACGCTGAGTGGCTTCGAGATCTTCTCGAGAACATTCCATGTTGGAGGAAGCTCGTATCAATGTTTATGATACACTGCGATAATCAAGTTGCTATCGCTAGGGCTTATAAAGAAATGAATAACGGTAATTCGCGAATTATTCGTCGAAGATACAATACCGTTAGAGAATTGATCTCAAGAGGAATTTTCATTGATTATGTGAAATCAAAGGAAATTATAACGGATCCGTTTACAAAGAGTATAAATCGGGATCAATTCTGTGCTAGAGGGAATGGGCTAAAGTCCACACAAAAGAATAGTCCTTAGTGGAAACCCAACCATGATGACTGGAGATCCCAAGAACTTGGTTCTATTTACGAACACTTGGTAACTAGCCATGAGCTAAACCTATTTCCCTAGAGAGCATATCCAAGTGATATCCTGATGACCGTGGCATAGGGTAAGTCTTTGACTTTTAATGACGATCTATACCTATACAGGTGAAGTATAGCAGGATACTTCTGATAGACAAGGTCACCTATTCAAGTGTAGAGGAGTGTCCGCCTCGCCCGAAGCACTTGCGAATCCAAGAGTGTCCAAGGCCAAAATGGACACAACTTAGAACTTGCAGAATTGGCGTAAACGTTATTATGTAAGTATCATTGTCTCGGTAGGCTCGGACTCGAAATAGTTCAATGACTCAGTCAACTAGGCCGTGGGTTTATCTGATGGTATTTCACTACGGAAAGGTTCAAAGTCAAAAGCTACCTGTCCAATTATTAATCTATGTTTCGAGTAGATTATTGTGGTATATTTACTTTCACAAATCCGTATTTGGGTGAGTGAAAAGTCAATGACCAAGGTTGGACATTTGGAAGGTAATAAGGGTAAGGAATTTCCTAAGTTGATAGGAAATGTCTTATATATGAATGGTATTCATTATTTTGTGGAAATCAAATTATTAGAGATGGTGGACCGCAAACTATTTAATTCTTTGGGCTTTAATTAGTTTGGGCCTCTTCTGCAAGCTTCTAAGTCTTTCTTATTGAGCAAGATAAGGAGATTGGCTTGTATTAGGAATCCTAATTCCTATAGATTTCCTACCTTGTTTAAGGGTCCCTCATATCTATAAATACCAACTCCCACATAGTGTAAAAAGACTTTTGCATACATCAAAACACGTTTCTAAGAGAGCTCTCGCATACATGTCATAATCCTACCTGCCTCACGCATCATATAGTTTGCAGTTAGGATTTGCTCAGTTGTCTGCCCAATTCTCGTTCGCCAGGTTGACTGGATTAATCCTACCTGCCTCACGCATCATATAGTTTGCAGTTAGGATTTGCTCAGTTGTCTGCCCAATTCTCGTTCGCCAGGTTGACTGGATTATCTGCTCCGTCCAGCTCCGCGTCGTTGTATCTTGGGAGGTTTATTGCTATCAAACCGTGAGCACGTAGTACGGGGCAATAAGAATCTTAAGGAAAGAGTTCGCTCGCCTCGACGGTTAACTTTTCCTTTAGTTTCGTTATTTAATTATATTATATGTTTATTATGTTTATATATAATATATTTGTTCGATTGCGTTAGATATGTTAGTTCGTTTTCCCGGGATTATCGCAATATATTACTGTTTACCCAATAACTCCGACGTCGTAGAAAAGGAGATGGACATCGAATAGACAGATAGAGAGACTGAAGAGAGCGGTGACGTTGGTGGGGCGTGACGGTGGTGGTCGACTGTGAAGATGCCAAGATTGTAAAGAGAGATTGAGGAAATAGGGTATTTTTGGGAAATCGATAAAGATATGGAAAGAGTGTGGATATACGCACCAAAAGTATTATTAGTTGACCCGGTCGACTGTGAAGATGCTAAGATTGTAAAGAGAGATTGAGGAAATAGGGTATTTTTTGGGAAATATGGAAAGAGCGTGGATATACGCACCAAAAATATTTTTAGTTGACCCCAATTCATAAGAACACTCCAGAAAATCTTAAAATATATTTATTTTTACTAAGAGGGGTGTATTCATTTAGGACTTTAAAGACATTTTAAGATTTTTAAAATCCTGGTGTATTTAATTAAGACATTTTAAAACTTATAAAAGTCTTGAGGTATTTAATTAGGACTTGTAATTTGACTGGATTTTCATTTAAGGGTGTATTTATTTAGGACTTTTATATACATTTTAAGATTTTCATTTGAGATAATTTGAATTCTTAAATTGTCGTGAGGTATTTAAAAAGTCAAATACTTGGATTTGTAATTTGACTGGATTTTCCTAGACTTTTAAGTTAGTTATATATACCAAATCCCACCACCAAATCCCATATTTAAACATGAGATTTCACAAAATTTTTTATAAAATTTAATTATATATACCAAACCCCACTACCAAATCCCATCTTTAAACATGAGATTTCACAAAACTTTTATAAACTCACAACAAATATGTAAAATCAATAAAAATAAAAGAAAATCCATACAAGTCTTATAGTGAAACAAATTTTAAAACGTCTTTAAAAGTTCAAAATGAATACACCCCCCTTAGTTTTACTAAATCAACCCACAAACACGGCAATTTATTAGGTGCACCCTATAAAAACTTATTATCATTCAGTTATACTTGATGATATATAACAATTATACGTCATTATATATGGTAGTTATACGTGATGATATGTGACAAAATCTTAGAGTTTAGGGTTTACTTTTCTATTTTAGGGTTTAGTTTTACATTTTATAGTTTAGTTTTCCATTTTAGGGTTTAATTCTTCATTTTAAGGTTTAATTTTTCATTTTTTTAAATTTAAATTTCCATTTTAGGGTTCCGGAAAAAATCTATCATTCTACCAGTTATATGTGATGATATGTGTTAGTTATATGTGATAACATGTGCCAGTTCACATGTGTCAGTTATATGTGATGATATATGAAAGAAATTTAGGATTTAGAGTTTAATATTCAATTTCAGAGTTTAGTTTTTCATTTTAGGGATTAATTTTCAATTTTTAGGGTTTAGTTTTTTGTTTTATTTTTTATTTTAAATTTTAAATTTAGAATTTCAATTATTTGTGATGATATGTATCAGTTATATGTGATGATATTATTCAGTTATATGCGATGATAAATTAAATTACATGGTGCATCTTGCAAGGTGCACCTGTCTCCACAAATACCCCATTTTACCCCTATATAATATAATAAATAATATAATAATAAAAAAATAAAAAGAATAATAATAAAATAAAAGTAAAACAAAAAGGAAAAGAAAAAGAAATGTAAGGAGAAAGAGAGAAAGAAATAGGCGGAAGAAGAAGAAGAAATTGAGTATATCCGTGCCCTCACCGCCTCCTCGTACGCCCTCTTCCTCTCCACGTCATCATCGCCGCCGCACCTCTCGAACTCCGGCACGCCGATCGCCTTGCTCAGCTTGCACTCGCTCCCCGAGCCCGGCCCGGCACTGGCGAAATACTCAGCTAGCTCCTCCAGCATCCCGGAGTCCATCATCTCGTTGACCCGCTTTCCCAGGTACTCGTTCAGCATCGGCGGCGACACGTCGACTTAGATAAAGTATCAGCTGTACCGGAGCTCCTTGTAGAATGGGGTCGGGTTGGGCTCCGTCTTCGACTTGCCGAAGACGATCGCAGCGACGTCGTGGTTGAACTTCTTCGCCAGCAGCGCGTAGACGTACGAGTTAGACCCGCCAACGAGGAAGGGCATTTTTTGGCGGGAGACGATCTGGGAGATGGCGCAGAGGCGGTGGAGCGGAAGTCAGCGGCGGTGAACTCGGGGTGGAACTCGGTGGGGTGGAAATCGCCGAGGAGGTGGTGGGGGACGTTTTTCCGATCCGACGGCGGGGTCTTGTTTCTGGTGATGTCGAGGTCGCGGTATATCTGGATTTTGTTGGAGTTGATTAACTCGGAGGAGGGGAAGAATCTAAAGGCGAGGTTGACGGAGAGCTTGGACTTGCCGCAGCCGGTGGGGCCCATGATGATGATGATCTTTTTGTGGCGGCGGGGGGGCGGCGACGGTGGTGGTGGACGCCATGGGGGCCCACCTGGGTATTTTTTTTTTAAAAGGGGAAAAAAATTTTGTAGTGAGAGAAAAAGGACGAGTGAGAGTGTGTGAGCAATGTTCTGATTCCATTTTTAATTATCATCTTAATTTAGTTTTTGTATATTAATATATATAATTGCATAAATTTTATTTTTTCAATTTTAATTATATATTATGCTAAGGTTATTCTAGTCTTTTCATTTATGACTATTATTGTCTAAAATATTTTGAGTTCAACTAATAATATTTTGGGGTGCGTATATCCGCGCCCTATCAGAAATTTAGATGAATAACACCTACAAATACTAGGGATGGCAATGGGCAGGTCGGGCGGGTTGAATATCCAGACCTGGCCGATCTGGAAGTCAAAGTCGCTCGCGCCCTACTTTGCTCGGGGGCTGGTCCGTCCACCCCACCTTTTTTGTTTTTAATTTTATATATTTTATATTTAGATTCAATTTTAACCATAAACATGTTTATTAGTTGCCAAAAATAAAAAAGATAAAACCAAAAGGAAAATACAAGAAAAATAAAATTAGAATGTTTCAGCCGAATAATGTTTGTCGGATACTTGAAATAGTGATGGTGATCTGGTGAAGCCATATAAGAGAGATGGCGGCAGAATGTTAGAGAAACAAAGGATTATATAGAAACTACGAACGGGGTGACAGAGTTTAGTATTGAAAATTTGAGATTTATCTATGGTGGGGCAGCGAAAGGTAGGGGAGAGCAGAAATACTGGGTACCCGGTCCTAAACCCAGAACCGCTTGGGATCCGTCGGGTTCAGTCCCGGAACTGGACCCGCTGGTACCGGTTCTGGTTCCAAATTCTTGGTCCTTTTGAGATATTTTTTGTGTTTTCTCATTCAGTTAAAGCGTTTGACGAGCTCATGAGACAAGACGAGGAAGTCAACACCCAAAAGTAGCCTCAAGGAAACTTATCCGATCGGATCTACCCCCTAAACTCGCACCGATCGGATGAGCTGCCGGACAAACCTACTGGACTAACATCCGGTCAGATGAATCTGACATCCGACTGGATTGGCTGACAGAAACTTCTTTCCGGTCGGATTCTTCTGATCATCCAACCGGAGCAGGCATTACAAACTCGGATTTGGAAAGATCTTTCAGTTATGAATGGGTTTCGAACCTTACAAAGGGAGAAAATGTCAGAAAAGAAGAAGAACCCAACCGAGAGAGATTTGACACATCTCTCTCTTGCACTCGGTTTAGAGAATAATTTCGATAGAGCCCTTACGGGAAATAATATAGACGTTCGATCGTTCCAGTAGTAATCTTCCATCGTGGGAATCAGGAGTTCGTGACAAGCTTTCAAATTCGTTGCTTAGAGTATCTCTTCTCCAAAATTGCTGGAGATAGTATAGCTTTCACCGCTCTAGTTGATCGTACTTTCATTCGAATTTAGTAATCTCTAAACTCTATATTTACTTTGTGGTTTTGAATATTTAGTAACTCTTGTTTGGAATTGAGTATTGGGTCATTGTTTCTGAATTCCTTTTGAATGATTTGGTTTCTATGGTAAGCATTGTGTTGGTTAATTTGTTAATCTCTTTCATTATGGTTTGGTTGTTAGTTTAATGTTCAATCTTGTCAGATTTATAGTTGGTTAATGAACTGTAAGTGTTCGATCAAATGCATGAATGATAAGTGTTTATTTTGGAAAATGAGATTGCTTAATTAGTGTTACACTTGCTTTACGTTGGTTGATTAGTTGCTATTGATCTTGTTGCAGAACTCGACGATCCATGGTTGCTTTTCCGATTCACTCTGAGATAACACGTCAAAAGCTCCTCCAAACAACCTCAATCCGTGAGCCTCCACCATCTCCTCCATGGAAGCTCTAAAATCGAAAAATGGATCCCTAGAATCCATCGCCATTAGCACCGCGCTCTGTTTGTATGGGAGATCGTCGTATGATTTCTCTTCTTCCAGGATGAAATTCGTCTCTCTAGGCTCGAAGAACAGCTATTGGATCTCAGACCGAGGACAACCGTTGACTCGTCGGTGTTCAGCAGCTCCAACGTGAAGGAGAAGCTTTCTTTGCGACGGATGCTGAAAAATGAATCGGGGGTCTCTGAGTATATTTCGGCGGTGTTTTAGTCGTGGTCGAGAAAGGCTGAGTTCAAGGTTTTGTATATATTGCTGACGGTGGGGTTTTCTCAGAATGAGTGTTTTGGGGCTGTTGACGCAGGTTGGCCATTGCCATGCTGAGGTGGCGGCGGTGGTGTCTGATGATTTGAATAGAAATGGAAATTTCATTTTCTTTTTGCCTATTTGGTAATGGATAGGTGGTGTTTGGTATTAATCAGCTTGCAATGATGATATGTGATCAGTTCCATCTTTCAAGGTCTCAAGCAAGGTTTCTTTCAGAAATTGTGCTGTCTAGACGACTATGTACCAGATATGAACACATTTGAAATAAATAATCAGCCGTACGTGCTGTGTCATTTTTTTTTTTTTGAAAGCGACAGATGAATTAAAGAGAGTAATGTGTTTATTCATGGATTATTATTTGCTAATTAGTTGATGTTTTAATGGATAAGTACTTAAAATAGATTATTTCATCATTGATTTTGCCAGGTTGTGATGATGCATAATAGAAGTTTTCTCAAGCACTGTTTAGAATTTCCCATCTTGGTGGAACCTTTGAAGTTGTGTTATTTATTCGTTGGTGTCTTTATTTCATGTGAATTATTATGTTTTGGACAAATGTATAAAAAAATGTTATAAGTGTTTCTTGCAGTCAGTTGGCCTGTTCAATATGTTTTAGACAGAATGCTGTTGCTAAACATTTAGGTTTGACATTTGTGAAATGGGCATAATTTTGTTTTTTCTTTTCATTTCTATGGTTTTCCTTTTAACCTATTACTTTTTCACTTTTAATTTCATAGTTATATATCGGTACACGACACATATTTGCGATAATAATTTTGCTTCCTAAACCATGTGGTCCTTTTACCCTTTACCTCCTAATATATATACATTTTTCTGTTTGAGCACTGGTCAAAAACTGAAAATGTGCTTAGCACATGCACATCCGAAGTTTATACGTGTCTTTTAAACTTTGTTGCTAGATAACTAACCTACATTATAATATGATGAATATGTGGTTATCTTTTGATGATGCTTACTAGACATATCAAACAAAAAAAATATTTTTTATAAAAGGGCCTTTTCTGGATTCATTTTATTACTAAATTTGTTGGATTGATGTATTTAAATTTCTTTTTGGTATGGTTATTAATTCTACCTTTGATTTTACCTTTATTATTTATTTTATTTTATTTAAAAAAAGTCCAATTATCCCTCAAAATCACAAACCCCTCGACATAGTTTTTTTTTTCAACACAAACAATTTCGTACTTTATGTTTGGATTTCTTACTATATGTCTGAATTTCTTACTATATGTCCAAATATTTCTTACTTAATGTCCAAAAATATCTACGGTCACCGGAAATAATACTTACTATATGTCCGACTTTCTTACTATTTGTCTGAATTTCTTACTATATATTCGAATTCCTAACTATATGTAACAATTTTTTATTTAATATCCAAAAATTCATACTTGATGACAAAAAGTATTTTATTTAGTTGCAAAAGTTTCTTGCTTTGATGTGCAAATTTTATTATGTATTTTTTACTTATTACACACTTTTTATACTTATTACACACTTTTCTTTCGCCAAATAAAAATAGAAAAAAAAATTCTTGCTTAATAAAAAATTATTATTATGTATTTCTTATTTAATAGAACTATATATTATTTTACATTAAAATTTCAAACTTTATGTTCGAAAAGGTAATAAAGTTTCTTACTTTATATCCTATAAATTAAGAAAGTTTGTTATTTTATATTCGAAAAGGTAAGAAAAAATCTTATTTTACAGTGAAAATTCTTACTTTATTTCCAAAATAAAGATATTCTTAATTTACGTTCAAAAAAAATCCTACTTTATAGTGAAAATTTCATACTTTATGTATGAAAAAGTAAGAAAAAATCTTACTAAGAATTTCTTACTTTATAGTGAGACTTCTGACTTTATGTTTGTTGGGCAAAATAAAAACACCAAAAAAAAAAATTGGGAAAAACTCGCCGGAAAATTTTTCGGCGGCGATGGTGGGGTGGACGGCGGGAGGTGGAATGGAGTAGTGGTGTTGTGTTGTTTATTGGTATTATTATTATTATTATTATTATTATTATTATTATTATTATTATTATTATTATTATTATATTGTTTATAGAGGTAACCCTTTAATTGTATATTTATGATTGGACCATTTGACATTTTGTATAATTGATTAGACTATTTGACAAAAATATTTTTTCCTATGTAGTATTTGGCAATTTTCCCTTTTATTAATTATATTATTGGAGTTATTATGATATGATAAGGTAAGTAGTGTACTATTAGATCACGTTTCTTATTTTATAATTTCATATTATTAGGTTTTGATTATACTCCCTCCGGTTCATATTAAGTGTCGTTTTCGAAGTTAAATTTTTTTTAATTAATTATCGTTTTAGAACTTTTTACTCATAATTTTCAACTTTATCCCTACTCATTTAAATAAACAAAATAAATTTATGGTAATAAGATAATTATTAGTAAAGAGGCAAAAGAGTTTAATTAGGAATATTATTAATTGATTAAAGGTGTATTAGTCAAATTTACATGTTTTTTAATTCTAAACATAAATTCTAAAATGACATTTAATAAAAAAATGGAGGGAGTAGGTTGTTTGTGAGATTACTAAATTGTGATAAGGTAAGTAGTATTCTATTAAGGGAGCGTTCATCAAACCTTGATCATACCCTCCTTGAAACGGTCATGATTGAGCGTGAGGGTATTGTGGTTATATTTCGTTAGGTTACGAGAACCTGCTGGATTTCTGCTCGATTTGCAAAATGGTGGGACACCTTGTCGGTTCTTGTCCTGCTCGTAAAACTAGTGCCGCTCAAAATATGGTGAGTGACGAATGGCAGACGGTTACCCCAGACGTTCTGATTCTCGTGAGTATCAGGTCCGTAACCATACGGATTCCTGCCCGACTCCCGAGCTTACTAATCCCACTTTGACGATGCCTAACACCTTTCAAGTGTTACAAACTGAAGCCTGCACGGGTCCTTCGTCACCTCCTACCTTAGAGCCTACTTTGAAGTCCGGACCGTTACCTCCCGCTCCCGTGAACATGGATCCTAAAGCCGCTGATACTCTTATTACTCATTCTGGTTTGGAAGGGAAGGATCACCATATTGCTTCTGAGCTTTCTAATAGTGGCTCAAACAAGGGTGAGCAACTAACTGCATAGCTCTGCAGGAAGAACCAACCGACCGTTTACAGATCGGTTGAGATAGTTTGTGACACCTCTCGATAGCTTGTGATTTATGAGGAACCTACTTTTTCGAGCAAGAGATAAAAGCGCCACAACTTATTTAAAAAAAAAAGTAGTATTCTATTAGGACAATAAATCCTACTTTTCATACTTTATTAATATATAAGGAAAAAATATAGTATTAAATTAAGTGTATATGAGGCTCGAATGACACGTAAGCAACTGAAGGAACGGAATTTTTTATTTGTCAAACAAAACATGTAAAACAGACACATAAGATATGAGGATTTTGCATTAATATATAAGGAATATGAGATATGGTTATGTCTTACTAGTCTTCTAAAGAATTGTTAGTTTGTATTTCTCAATGAAACTACAAATTAATATTTATGAAGACAAGAGAAATCAAGATAATATATATATATATATATGTATATGACATTTTGATAATGATAAACCAATATCCACCATACGAAATAAACAACTGTGTCCTAAACAATATATCCGGCTTATCTTCATCGAACAAGTAGATTGTGTGAAATCTACTTTTTAAGACAATTGTATTGATAATTTCATGAACAAAAATTGCTATGTTCCGAATCTAAGTATCGGACATCATAAATCTCCAAATAAAATCTTCACTGTTCACATATTACCTAGATGCACTGTAATAACTTGAGAGTGATTCAACGGCTAAAATTTAGTAGGCTATTATTAGTTCACTCTCTATTATAGATATACGATTTGGATTTAAGGGTACAAAGATCATTAATTAAAATACTATATATTATTACAAGTGCAATTCCATGTGGCGGGAATACGGATAAACAAAGAAGAAATTGAAAGATTTTGAAAAGGCCAAAGGAATAAGCATAAGCAGAAGAAAAAAATATCGTGCGTACCACACCAATATAAAATTTATTTAATTGTATCCCATTGCATGAGATGATACTATCTATTAAATTCCGATAAAGTTTATTTTGTTGTATACTTTGCATAAGATGATAACAAATTTTAGAGACTACTATAAAAACATTATGTTAATATTATGTTAGAATATCTTTTGTTCCGGATATTCTAAGATTATTTGTTCGATAATAAGTTTCATCGTCCATTCTCAAGTGAATTGTTCGATAAGATCAATAATAAGTTTTTTTTAGTTACCTTCCACACTGGGTGAGAAATTCAGATAACTTATTATTCGATAAGATCAATAATAAGTTTCTTCATCGTCCATTCTCAAGTGAAATCATATATAAATATGGTACAATCACTTATTTATGATAAAATTAATAAAATGAATAAAAAATAACATCATTCATTATACATTCTCAAGTGAAATAATATAAATATGGTAAAACAAAAATGAATTGTTGTATTTAAAACAAAAATAATATCATGGATCACATTTTTACTCCTTTACCGATTTCGAACTCATCACATTTTTACATCCCATTTTACATAAATCTCAATAGAAAAACCATTTGCCTCCATTATCGATTTGTTATGGATAGTACCTCCTTTACCGATTTCGAACTCCAACTCTTTAAAGTAGACTTCATCAGAAAGTCCATTTGCTAGAGTTGCTTCAATAATAATCGAGGAGTGTTCTGGCACAATGACTAGAGACCTACAAAGTGCTATAAATCCGTCAGTCGCTGGTTGTGCTGGATCGTCTTGATTCCTCTTGAAAAGTACGATTCGATAATAATCTTTGTTATAACGCGAAGTGTAGTCATAGTTGTTGTATTGAGCCACAAGACAACCATAAAACTTGGGATAAACAAAGTCATCACGACCTCTACTCTTCGATATGTACCGAAGTTCTACATTTGCTTGTACAACAGCTCCTGAAAAGATGGTGTAATGGATAGCTGCAAAACCACCATGTTGACCTTGAATAACTGAACACAACTGTTTGTCGAGCCATCGTGAGCCAGTGTCAATACGTCTCCAATCCCAATTCACATAACCTTTGATGTGCAAACGACTTTCGACATCCTTAAGGTCGATTTTCATTTCCAATGAATCGCAATTGTTATAAACTCGAGAGCCGTCTAGTACAGGTATAGTTTTGCTATGCCCCGATAATCCAAAGGCATCCTCCTTTGCTTCTCTTTTGAAGATGTAAAATGCGCATTCATCAGATGCTACTTGAATAGAACCATAAACTTGCAAAGCTTTATAATTTTCTCGACCTATGAAAACAGAAAATATTTCCACGAAAGAAGCTGATAATGGTATATACTGATGCGCGTGCAGAACCCTGAAGAAAATCAAGAATTAGGCAAACACACACATATCAAGAGGATAAATAAATCCAAAACATTCAGAAAACCCCTTGTAAGTGACACCATTATCTTTCACAAGGAAGAACTACATACCAAGGGCGGCTGAGGTTTGATGATGATGCTACAGGAACACACGACACCTTGAATAGAAAATCAATATCGTATCAGATCCACGCATAACAGAGAATTGGAAAAGACAAATGACAAAGTTTGTGAGAGAGAATATATATTGATATACCTCATCCATTTGCTCATCGTCACCCGACATTTCATCATCGGAGGACTTAAAAGGAAAAAAAAATTTGATGAATTCGAAGGTAGACAACAAATGATGAAATGAGAAAACAAGGAAAGAGAAGATTAATCCAGGCTAAAAATATAAGTACCTCATCCTCATCCTCATCATCTAGCTCCATACCATATGACTCTTGTTTTCCTTGTGGCATAGACGAGACCCATCCCACTTTAACGCATATAAGGATGTTATCATCTACAATAAACTTATCACCAGACTCCCTTTCATTCTCAACTCGCAATTCTACCGTTTCTTTAAGAATCTTGCGCCCTGTTCCGAATTCTGATAAGTCCACATCAAGAATAAGGGATGAATACGCCGGCACACCCACCCAACATCTAGACAGTCTCATACTTGATATACCACTTCTCGGATCGTTCTCCACTCGCTCAAATTCATTATCACACTGTTTCTCAAAAAGTGTAAACTCGCTCCTACACGGGTTGTTTCCATAGCGAGCAACAATTCTTCCTTTAACGTTAAGAGACTGGCTGTGAAGATTTTCTTTATCTAGCTTTTTATGAATAAACACAACTTCCACATTGCCATAAACAGCAAACGGCATGGCAATATAGCGCAAAGCAAGGGAACCAAGCCCACCATGAACATATTCTATTTTGACTTTTTCCAAGTCAGTAGTCATATCCTCCTCGGTACAGAAAAACTGTTTCTCAGCAAATAAATTATTACCCTCCACACCAGTAAAAAGATTCACTACTAGCCGAGTATTATTGTTCAATGACATGCAATCTCCAAATGGCCAACACGAATAATCCGGGCCGATCAGTGTTAAGGGACCACCACTTGGTCCAAGGACTTGAGCATCGTCCCACTTGCGGCTGTAGAGATCATGGACAATCGTTTCTCCAGAAGTTGTATCACGATATTCAGCATATATTCTACCATATGTAGCGAGTGGTTTGTTTTGATCTATTAATTTATCAGAAGGTAAAACGTGTGCAGAAAGCACCTGAACTAAGGGTCCAGCTTTAACAGATTCTCTACCATTTGTCTTCTCTTTTTCCCTTCGCAAATGACATAACTGTACAACCTTAACAAAACTATGCTCTTTGTAATTAAGGAAATGTGAAGTTTCTCGTATCTTCTCCAATTCGTCTCTAGAAACGTTAGGGTGTTTTTGTATCAACTTTTCCAGATCCATGAAGCAAAGCAAATTTCCTACAAAACAAACACAACACAGATTTCTCTATCTTAGGAATATGTAATGATCAATTGATGACTCAGGACTAAAGCTCGGCAGCACAAAAATAACCTCCTACTCCAATATTATTATACAGGGGCTTGAAAATCTTAATATCAGAAGCCATAGCAATATTTGTTTTAGGAAATTTAAGAAACATCGAAATTAAACCACTTCCTACTGTATAGACCTGAATCTTACAAAGTTTCTCTAACTCATCAAAATCAAATTTCAAAAGATCTTGCTTTCTCAAACAATGAAAACAAAACATGCACCAATGACAGTTTAGTGGTGTCCACACGCATTCAATCAGAGTTTATTAGGAAAAGAGAGTAAGCCACTTCATTTAGTTAACAATCAATTGACCGCATAAAAGTGGATTAGTGCAGAAATAGGGATTAGTGTTTCCATTTACAGAACTTACAAGCCAAATATAACCAAAACGGCTACAGAAAGAGGACTTTAATTTGTCTCTGTTCTTTTAAAAAGAATTGGACTCAACTGTGTAGGTCTATGTCTAAACTTAACTTAAGTCGTAAGTATGTACCTTCAAATTTAATTTCTCTGTATCAGAAGTAAAGTGATATCAGAGTCATTTGTTCTAATAATCCAAGTAAAGTGTATCGGAGTCATTCGTTGTAATAACCCAAGTAAAGTGTATCAGAGTCATTTTGTTGTAATAACCCAAGTAAATCGATATCAGAGTCATTTGTTGTAATAACACAAGATCGAAATTTATAAATTAATTTCTTTAGAAAAATTGAGTGAAATAATTTCATGGTTTTATTTGTTGAGGAAATTTTATTATTTTCCTACATTAAATGTCTATGCTACTTTAGCCTAGTTAAAACAAAATGTCATTTCCCATTTTTGTTGCTTGAATTATTTTGACGTGCACGTGGGTTTCCTAGTATTTTAGAAATGATTTTAAAAAACAAAACAAAATACAAATGCGTTCTAGAAAATATAAAAACAATTAGGGCTTTACCAAAAATTCAGAATAAAAATCCAAAAATATTTCAAATAATTCCAAATATATTTCTATTCTTCTGCAACACTGATTTAAAGCATATTTATCCAAAATCATTATCAAAACATAACGTTTTGAATTAATTATTCAAACAGAATATCTTAACTCTTTTAATTACTAACAAATAAAAATAATTAAAATGAGTCAAAAAATTCCAGAAAATCATCTACTTTGTAATTAACAATTTCACAACCCAAAGATCAGGTTTTTAACATTATAAAGCATAATAAAGATAATTTTAATCAAATAATTGAATTAGGGTTTACGAACTTCAGACAACTGATGAAAAGGGCAAAGATGAAGAAAGTTCTTACAAAGAACGGTGATTGGACGGCGAATTCAGACACGGAAGTTGGTGGTGGCGGCGTTGTTCTGACCGTGTGGTGCTCGTGGTGGCTGCGTGTAAGGGAAGACGAGACAGAAAGAAAGATAGGTTTAGCGTGATTTAAAAAGGACAAAAAAAACTTTATTATAAGAATTAAAATTTGTGAAAAAGAATCATAAATAATATATATTTAATTCAAAATTAAAAAATTAAATTAGTTTAAAAAAAATTAAAAAAATGTGGCGGGACGCGTTTGTTAAAAGCGTCCCCGAGGGGCGGGACGCTTATGGGAAAAGTGTCCCGAACCTGTTTTACGTCTCCAAAAGTTTTTGGAGCGAAAATAAAAAAAAATAATAATTTCGGGGTCGGGACGGCTTCTCCCAAACGCGTCCCGACCGAAAATGAAAAAAAAAAAACCGAAAATGAAAAAAAAAAAGCCCCGGGGTCGGGACGCTTCTCCCAGGCGCGTCCGACCGAAAATAAAAAAAAAAAAGCCCGGGGTCGGGTCGCTTCTCCCAAGAGCGTCCCGGGGCAAAAGTGAAAAAAAAAAAACGCCTTAGAACACAAAAAGATTTGTTTCAATAGAAACACAACCCGAAAAAAAAAAAAATCTTTTTTCTTGAATTAAAAACAAAAAAGAATAAAATTAAAAATTAAAACACACACACTACCTCACGATAAAGAGAATTTGAGAAGTCAACGAACTGTTTCTGCAACTGAGGGCACAATCTCCATAGCTACGTGCTCAGTGTGTGTTTTCGGGCTTTCTTTTCTCCTACGCACACTCGACGCAATCAAAAATCTTGTTTTGTTTTATTGTTTGTTCGTTTGGTCGCTTGGAGATCCGTTTGGGAATTTGCAATTATACACACGGGATGCGATTAAAACGTAAGAAATTGACTTGCCAAAGACGATGACCTGGTAATTATGCATTTAAGGAAAATTAATGATTCTTTTTTAGGAATCAATTTTTAATTATTTCTGGGGAGTGCCTTATCAGAATACACACGTTATTTTATTGAAGTGTGTTAATGAAGGTACTGAGAATATATATTTAAAAATGTGGGTGTTCTTTTGAAAATGATTGATTCAGTGTGATTTTTTGAAGTACTTGTTTTATACTATTTTCTTGTTGTATTTTTGCATTTTAAATTATTAGGTTTCTTCTCTTTGTTCGCTAAACTTTAGAAATTACATTTATTTTTAACTATAATTCTAAACTTGACTAGTATTTTTTTTTTTTTCACTTTTTGCCCGGGGACACTCTTGGGAGAAGCGTCCCGACCCTAAAATTTTTTTTTTTTTCATTTTCGCCCCAAAAACTTTTGGGGACGTAAAACAGGTTCGGGACGCTTTTCCCAGAAGCGTCCCGAAGGAAGGGACGCTTTTGCCAAACGCGTCCCGCCACATTTTTTTAATCTTTTTTGGAAACTGATTTAATTTTTTAATTTTGAATTAAATATATATTATTTATTTAATTTTACCAAAAGAATCAAAATTTATTATTTTTTATTTTTTATTTTTTTCTTTCTTCCTTTCTTTCTTTTTTTTTTCCTTTCTTTTTTTTTTTTTTTTTGAAAGGCGAGGAGAAAATTTTTATTCAAAAATGCGTAAATCTCCCTATATATTAATGCAAAATCATTTTATTCTACGTGTCTGCTTTTCATGTTTCGTTAACTTTAAAAAAATATTGGTGTTTCGTGTCATCTGAACTTAATATTCACCTAATTTAGTATTTTTTTTCTTTTATTATATTTGACCTAGTTTAATACTTTCTTAATATTATATGTTGCTTAATTCTATATTTTTCTTTTAGAGAAAAATATTCTTTGCCACCTATACTTGTAGCGTTTATGGTTTGCAACCTAATGTTTTTTTTTGTTTTTTTTTTGTTATTAACAACCCAAAGTATGCGGGTTTTGCTCTTTGCAACAGACTATTTTTCATTCAAAAAATAGTTGAATCGAAGCATGTAAACCTCATGCCTCATCACCAATTATTATGTTGGACAATGTTTTCATGTTTTTAAAATGAGGCATGAGGTTTACGTGTTTCGATTCAACCATTTTTTGAATAAAAAATAGTTTGAATGTTGCAAAGAGCAAAACCCGCATACTTTGGATCGTTAATAACAACAAAAAAAAAATATTAAGTTGCAAACCATAAAAACGCTAGGCAAAGAGTTTTTTTTTTCCTTTTTTTTTTATTACATGTTACCTACTTTAATATTTTTTCTAACATATTATTCCCAATTCAACATCTTACTTTTATTCTTATAATCCAGATTAATAGGAAGGAAGCTTAATCGGAATAAATCAGAATTTTTCTTCTATGATCGATCGGTCTAAAAATATAAATAAGTTATATCTAATTAGAAAAAAAATCTATATAAGTTGAATTAATTTTTATTTACAATAAAAGTTGAAATAATTTTTATTATAATTCTAAATATTTATTTAAGAAAATTTCGAGTTATAAAAGTTATTACAAAAGAAAAATAAATATAAAAGATATAAGATTAATTTTTTTTTATCTAATCCTAATATAATAAATTGAAATAACACTAAAAATATATATGCAAAACTATTGTTACACCAAACAAAAAACAAAAACAAAGTAAAATAAAAAAAGATAACATAATACTAATAATAATAAATTATTATGACTAGAAAATTAAATATTAAATATATTCTAAATCTCTTTATCTAATTTCAATATAATGCATTTATACACATATTATATGTCTATACGAACAAATTAGTATCTTACGCAAGAAAAAAAAAAATAATATTACATATATTACAAGTTATATGCATGACATTTTTTCAATAAAATTATCAGTGTCTTATAAATTTTATTTTTTATATCACATATTCACATGTAACACGAGGGTGTTGTATATTTTTATATTTTTTTTAAACACAATTTTCTACGGGTTTTCCCCTCAAATTTAGGGTATTTTGTACTTTACAACTAATTTCGTGACTCAAGGTAAAAAAAAGTTTTGAAATTCTCTATTATGAAAACCAGTCTTATTGTGATTAGAACAAATAATGTTCTTAATATATCACAACTATAATTTCGTGACTCATGGTAAAAAACATGCAAAAATCTTAATTGTGAAATCCAGTCTTATTGCAATTAGAACAAGTAATGTTCTGACTTGTGTGTAAGAATTGTTTATTGTGAAAATAGAACAAATAATGTTACGATTTGTGTGTACCATTTTCAGTATTATTCTTTTGGTATTTTAATGAATATTACTCTTTTCCAAATCCTGCATACTCTTTTCCAAATCCCACATAATATGCGTGTGTCTGCTTCGCATGCTTCATTTGGCAAATAAAAAATTTTGGTGTTTCGGATGCTTAGGTTTCATACGAGCCTAATATCTAATTAATTTAATATTTTTCTTTTACTATATCTCACCTAATTTAATCTTTTCATTTTATTAAATTTTGCCAAATTTAATATTTCTCTTTTATTATATTTTGTCTAATTCAATATTTTTCTTTTATTCTCCTAATATAAAAATAAAAATAAGTCATATAAAATATGTAGAAAAGATATAAGTTAGTTATTTTAATTAAAAGATAAATTACATAAAATATAATTTTAATTAAAAAATTATTATGAAATTATTAAATAAGTAGTGTTATAATAAAAGTTAATATAATTCTAATTTTATAATTTTAGATTTTATATATAGGTAAATTAAGATTTATTTGAAATAATCTAAGTGTGTACTAAATATTATTAATGAATTCAATCTAACATAAAAATCTAAAATTATATAATAATAATAATTATTATTATTATTATTAAATATTAATTAGACATTGGTACAATGCGACACGAGTTGATAGTATGATATCCGTTTAGATTTCCAAAGTATGTAAGTAATATTATTAACGAATTTAATCTAAACATTAATATATAAATAGCATAATAATAATTAATAAATAAAGAGTAGGCACGGGTTTATAATGTGACTTCTTTTGAATTTGTATAAGTATGTAAACATGAAAATAAAATTATAATAATTATAATAATTAATAAATAAATTAGACATATACAAGGCAAAGGTTGAGAATACATCATTTGAACTTTTCATTTTACATAAGAATTTATAATTATCACAAGTATTTTTTAAATTTATAGTTTGATAAATCCCGTGTAATACACGGGTATTAAACTAGTATAATTAATTATAATTCGCATACAAAGTATGCAAATTCTAATTTTAAAAAAAAATTAATTATCAACTTTTGAATTTTTTTTAATTACAATTCGTATATTGAGAATGCAAAATTCAATTAAAAAAAATAAAAATCGCACTTTGAAAGTGCAAATTCATATATTAAAAAAAAAATCTAATTCGCACCTACAGTATGCGAATTCAAATCTTTTGAAGATTTTTGGCTGCATAAATATAAGCAAAAGATAAGATGAAGTGTGAAGTATTTACTGTAAGATACTAGAGTAGCTAATATTTACTCCATCCGTTTTAAAATAAGTGTCATTTCATAAATTCAGTTTTATTACAAATTAAGTGTCATTTTCGAATTTTTTGCCACTTTATTCCAATAAGTTTGTGGTAATACAACAACTAAAGGGAAATAATGGAATTAATTAAATGAGAATATTATTAATTGATTGAGAAACATAATATTTGACCAACATAATATATTTTTGTGCGGTCAATTGATTGTTAACTAAATTGATTGGTCAAATATTATGTTCCTGAATATCTAGTGTTTCTAAATATATTTTTCAAGATTTTCCCATTCATTTTACTTACTATTTATAGTCATTCATATTTATTATTTATATAACTATTTATATAATTTTTTTTTGGAGATTATGATTTATGTAAAGAAAATATTAATAGGTAGAAGAATTATGTATAATTATATATAAAATATGTGAAATATAAAAATAATATAAAAAATCTGAATAAAATATAAAATATAAGAAATTAAAATAAATATATAAATAACTGTAAACAATTAGTTAATAAATTTTAAAAACCCTAAAAGACAAAAATAAAACATAAATATTCTCAAATGCTGTAAAATTAAATAGTGATATTATAAAATCATATAGATAAAAATATAAGAACTTATAATTAAATTATAAATATTATTTAATAAATACAAAATAAAACCAAAAATTCAATAATCGGATAAAATTAAAGAGACAAATAAGTTAAATTAACTTAAAATTTTCATAATTAGATTATATGAAACTATTAAATAAATCTAAAAATAAAAAAATCAAGAAAAATATAAAATAAATTGGAAAACAATAATATCAATTACAAATATTATATATATATATATATATAGATATATAGATATATATAAGAAATATGAAAAATACTATATAATTATAAAATGTATAATCTATATATTTAACTTATTTCATGTTTTTTATGATTTATTTTATTATTTATAACATTTTTATATTTTTCTTATTATTAAATATTATTTAGAATTCATATATTTTAATCCAATTTTAAAATATTTTAGGATTTATTTTATATTATTTATAATATATAGGGTTTTGGTGAATTTTTTTATTTTTAATTTAATTAATATATATATTTATAATTTAAATACAAGTTTTTGTATTTATTTAGTTGATTTTATGTTTTTTTTTAAATTTATATTACAAGTATTATATTTATAGGTTAAAGGTTGATTTGGTAATTGTATAATTATATTGATATAAATTATTTCTAAAATAAAAAATACAACAAATTGCGACTAAAGTAAAACTAGATTATTCAGTTGTACCCAAATAGATTGTTGTGATTAAACTATGACTAATGTTAAACTTTTTGGGGTAACTGTTGACAAACAAGTACAATGGGTAACGATAGTTAGAAAAGACTAAAGTTATTTATAAGATCTTCACTTTGTTTTGAATACAAAGACTAAACAAGAAGATGCACGCAGTGATTTGTAATAACGTGACTAATATGATTGTTTCGCGCCTAACTAGAGGGAGAGCTTGAAACTATTAGCATATGATGATAACAAGTTAAACTATAATTAGACTTATAATATAGTCTGCAAAAAATTATTTCATAATATATAAATGTAGAGTTATTTACATTTGATTTGTTTTAGAGCGCGGATATACGCACCACATCTATTTATGAATTCACCCCAATAAAAATAAATCAACAAAAATGCCAAATCCCCCTCCCCCAAATACATCATTTTCTCCAACCCTTCACCACCACTCCAACTTTGCCATTAGCGTCGCCCATCACACCGTCGTCGCCACTGTCAAACAAGAAGAAGAAAAAATGGTGATGTGTGGTCAAAGGTAAGTAACGGATGTGGGAGACATATGGTAAGAAATAGATACAAAATAGGGGTGTTTGTCTCTGATTTCTTGAATAGAACTCATGTATTCGAACTCTTTAATCGAACAGTACAACATTGTTCAGAAATAAGAATCGAACAACCCTTTTAGCCTAATAGGGGCGTTCAAATTAATTTTTTGAACATATATTTTGTGTACAAATCAATTCTTTTAAACATGTTTTGTATTCAAATCGATTTTTTGATATACTTTGTATTTGAAAATCTGATTCGAACGACATTTTTCAAGACGTTTTTTTTTATCTTTCTTCAATGCCACGGCTACCATGGCGGCGGCGGCAGCGTATTTCTGTGCGAATGATATTTTATATTCTTCAATAGCCAGCGGCCATGGTGGTGGCGGCAGTGATGGACGGCGGCTGGAGTGGTGGTGGAGAGTCGAAGGAGATGAAATATTTTGGGGTGTAGAGTTTAAGTAATATTGACATTTTTGTGATAACATTTTTAGTGAGGTGTGTATATTCACACCGTTTGATTTAAATTTGCTTATATTGACCAATAATCGTGACTTGATTTTTTAAATTATTATATTATATTAATAAATTAATAATATTACACTTACGTTGAATAAATTAAACCATCCATTTTAATTCACTCTGTGCATCGCACGAGTTAAACACTAATTTTGAATAAAAACTCTAAAACGATATTTATTAAGAAATAGAGGGAATACTATTTATTGAGTTTTTGACGTCAAACTAATAATCTTTGCAAGATTCTTTGGCTAAATTATTAATACTTTTTTTAAGTTGGTGGAAATTAAAAAAAGGAATACTACTCATTCTACTGGTTCAGTGGGCTACTTTAACAGTTCCCATTTCACAAAGGAAAAAGGCAAAATATAGTAAAAAATTGAATTTGTACATTGAAAGTTCGAAATTCATTTCTTTGAATTTCAGTGGGCTGCTTTAATTAGGGATGACAATTTAGCCCTGGCCCAATTCGACCCAAACCGGCCTGAGACATTTGGGGCGGGCTAGACTTGACCCGTTCTCAGAACGGGCCGGTCAGACCCGGCCCGTCGATTAAATAGGGCGGGTCTAGGTATTACTATTGCCCTGGGCCGACCCGACCCGACCCGTATTATTATTATTATTATTATTATTATTATTATATATATAATATAAAAAAATACTGGAATTTTGGTTCACATCACACCCGTTGCTGCCCTAATTCATTTCATCCGTTCTCAGCCAACCCTAACCTTCATCTGCTCCGCCTCCACCAGTCCACATCCACTGCTCCGCCTCCACCAGAATAGCTTCCGCGGCTCCGAATAAAATCTCGAATTCTCCGCCGCCGTCCCGTTCGTAAGTTCAATTTTCAATCCCTAAATTGAGCCCTCTGTCTCTGCGGCTCCGCCAGCTCACTTCCACAGCTCCTCCAGTCCGCCACCACTAATCCATTTATCGATTTGGTAAATATTTGCTATCAGTCCGTTTATTGTTCTATTGCTCTAAGACGAATGGTTAAAATTCAATAATAATTTTCGATTTGTTTTGCAGCCTTAATATCAATGGCTGGGAATTTATAATCTGCCTCGGATTTCTGGGCGCTGCATGGTACACAATTACAACGACCTAATAATTTTAGCTCTTCACTTTGTTTTTCTTATTATTTTGGATAATTAATTATTACAACTTCTTTTCGTGCATAGCGTACGGATTGCGAACGAGCTCGGACGAGGAGACGCTAAAGCTACCAAATTTTCAATCAAGGTCCTTATAACCACCTCGGTCGTGATCGACGTTATTCTTCACGATTATTTGCTTGGTGTTTGGACACAATATCAGATATTTATTCACGAAGGAATCGAAGTTGCAAAGACCGTCTCGGACCTCTCGCTCCTGCTTGCTATCTCGGTCCTTCTTAACAACATTTATCATGTGCTTTCAGGTTAGTTAGTTAGTTATAACATACATGCCCATTCTCGGTCTTACGTTAGTTTATTCGAGCGAAACGATAATCAATTTTTTATTTTTTTTAATATGTATATATATATATATATATTATTTTGATTTTGAAATGAGGTGGATTGAAATGTTGGTAAAAACAGGGTGGCAGTAGGAGTGGATATGCAAGGAATGGTTGCGATTATCAACCTTTGTTGCTTTTATTTGATTGGAATTCTAACCCAAGATAGATACTTTGATCGCTAATCAACACCCTATTTAGAGGGTGAAGTATATCACTTGAGCTCTTTGACTTTTAGTTGGTTTTTAAAAAATGTATTTCAAGAATCCCTTTATTCAACCTAGGGAAAAAGTTGACGTACTCCATCCTAACCAAACACGGATGTTGATTTACATAGTTAGATTGGTGTGAAGAATCTTAATGCTAGCTACTGTACTCTACAATTGAATGATTAATTAATCAATATTAGGGGCGTTTAACAATGAACTTGCCGAACCATACTTTTATGCATCCCTTTTTTAAAATATTTAATAAAGCATGTAAGTTTGCTCGCAAGAGTTCGAGGAACTTGTAGGATGATGAGTTTGACTCGAGTCGATTCTCTCGAGGACAACTGTTCGGTCTTATCGGATATTTCTCTTCAATTCTCAAGCAAATAAATTATACATACAATTTGGAGGGTTTTTGAAGAATTTGAATTAACCATTATGAACTAAGCTATATTAAGGCTAGATCTAATTAAACTAATTATCTTGAAATAGATTATCAACTAAATTAACTAAATTATTTAAATTAATTAACTAACTAAAAATTAAACTAATGATTAACTAATTAAACTAATTAATTTAACTAATGAAACTAACTAAACCTAGATTAACTAATTAAGAAACTAAATTTCGGAACTAATTAAACTAAGAATCTAACTGCTAACGGTTACTACTCTACTGCTACAGTAACAGTAGAATTAACGGTTACGGTAACAGTCGACGAATGTGAAAATAAATCAAACTAAATCCTTGCATGCACGAATGAACTTCACGAAGCAGATCATCACACATCCAATATATAACATGAATTACTGAATATAAACTGAAACTAATAAATTAAATACGTTCAACGGACTCGACCTAAGTACGTAAACTAAATAATATTCGAAACGTAAAAACTAACGATTTAAAATTACGAAAATTAACTAAGAAGGTTTAGAGTACTTGACTATCCATTGTAACTGAAAGTACTTCGGCTATTCCGAAGATTGAACGCAGCAAATCGGTCGAGAAATGGATGAACGGCTTCGAACGGGTTTCGGAACTCGTTGTCGTCGATTCTTCGTCTTGCTCTTCGATCCTTGCGTGTTTGTTGTTGTTCTCTGTCTCCAAACCCTAGGATTATGCTATGGTAACTATTTAGGGTTCAAAAGCACGTCTCGAACTCGGATTAATGATGGGTATATATAGAAATCGCGTATCTTGGGCTGCAAGTCATGCAGGTCGGTTCCTGGGCCCGTCTACGGTAGCAGTCTTCGGTTACAAGCAACCGTAGAACCAACCGTAATACTCTCTGAAGCCTCCTTACGGTGGTTCGTACTGTGAGAAATGTAACCTAAAACTAACCGTAAGGCTCTCTGTCCATCTTGTACGGTGATGCGTACGGTTACTCCCCTACGGTAAAGTAACCGTAAGGCTAACCGTAAGCCTCCAAAAATTGCTACTTCTTCGCCGGAACGCTCGATTCTTGTCTCTTAATCATCATCTTCATCTCTTATGCATTGAGCCCTCCCGGTTACTTAGCTGTAAAGTGAAAAACTACAAATAATCACTTATTTTCATCAATCTAGCTCAAAAAGCGGTAAAATAAGTTAGAAGTACGAATATACGAATTAAAACTTATACTATCCAACTTATACCAAAAATAATAAGAAAAAGTAACTAAAATACAACTAAAAATGAGCGTAAATACATGTTAATCACTTGCCTTTGTTATTCTTTTTCTTTCCTTCTTTTTCCTGCTCCTTTTCAAGCAGAAAGTTCATGAACAGTTTCAATAGACATGAGTAAGTGATAATTCTGTTTTCATTTGTGTTGAATGATTTCGCGACAATCTAAATTTATATTTTAATAGTGTTAAAGATGTTTATCTGATTTGTATTAAACCTAAAAATAATCTAAAAATTAAAAATTAGAGTTTCCTTTTTAGTTTTGATAAGTTTATCGTTCGGCCATCAAAGGAAGAGTGGATCCAGTTTTAATCATAATGGCATGCTTCATTTGCCTGAATCAATTTGATTTGAACTACTGTAATTTACGCCATTAATAAATATCTTGTTAGTTAGTCCAAGAATACAACGATTATTTTTAAATATGTCTGATAATGTCTTCTTCTGTTTTGTGTGCAGATTCGACATCATGGATGGTTAATCATAAAACCATCATTTGAGTCCAAATTTGGAAAAGTCACATTTTGACATTTCACCGTTGACATCTTCATCTCCTACGCCTGTTAGTTCTCCAAATATGTTGAGCCCTCTTGACGTTGACGTTAGTCCTTTGGGTTTGGATGATGGTATCGATGTCAATGAAAACGCAGCACTAGTTCCTTCTACAACTACTAACAAACTTAAAGCACAAATATGGGCAAAGTATCATCAACCGGTGAAGATAGGAGGGAAGTGTAAGGCTAAGTGCAAGCATTGTCCTAGGTGATCCGAGTCAAGGTACAAGTCAATTGAAGAAGCATCATGCAAGATGTCGTGGTAAGAAAGTAGCAGACATAAGACAACAGGTTCTGCAAGGTAATTTCAATAAAGACAAGTTCGAACTTTCTCCTTACAACTTTGATCAAGATGCATCTCGTAAAGAGCTAGTAAAGATGATCATCATGCACGAGTATCCTCTAAAGATGGTCGAACATGAAGGATTCAGAAACTTTGTTAAGTCCGTGAATCCTTGCTTTAAGTTGGTGACAAGGAACACAATGAAAAATGATTGTCTGAAGGTTTTTGAACTTTTGAAGAAGGATGTGATGCACACTTTTGAAACCAATGATAGTTGAATTGCAATCACAACCGATATGTGGACATCTTCACATCAGAAGAAAGGGTTTATGGTTGTTACCGCACATTTTATTGACAACAATTGGAAGCTGCAAAGTCGAATAATTAGGTGTCAATTTTTAATTTTATTATATATATACTTTGCTTGTACTATGAGTGAATTTCAAAACAATTACACCTAAACATAAAATACAAAACTGAATATATTGCAGAAATTCACACACACACACAAAAAAAACACTATTTGAATAATGAAAAAAAAAAAGACTGACCATTTTTTTTTGAAATATGTTTGTAATTAATTATATTTCTTTTTTTGATTGCATGATAATTGGATTCCTTAAAGTATATATGCAATAATTCCTTTTGCATCACTGACAAATATTGTATTTGTGGCGATCAGCAGAAAGATGGACAGGGAATTAAATGGAGAAAATAAAAGACTTAATGTCATGAATCGGAAGAAAATCGCCGGAGATTGTGAAATTAGGGCTAAATGTGAATTTAGGGAGGTGCCGAACGGGGGGAAGGGCGTTTTGTTGGATGTTGGTTTCGGGTCGCCACCTAACGGGTTGGAATGGAATGGGCTGGAGGAGAACTTTATCCATAATGGGCTGCTGGGCCCAGAAGCAGTTTGGCAGTTTTAATTAATTTACCTAGAAAACCCAATTTTAATTATTTTTGTTTTATTTGAAAGTTTCTGTCTGTTTTCGTTTTTAATGGATTATGGGACATGTGTATTGGTCCCCTCTTACCTTTTAGATATTTGTAGACGGGAGAAGGGGAAAGGAATAATTAAGCAGCAATTACAAATTCTTCTTCTCCCTAATTTCTCTTCCCTTCCTCTCCAAGTTTCTTCACTCCATCTTACATATTCATACAAATCTTATTCAAGCCCAGAATTAATACACAAAAATTAGTGAATATTACAATTGGTACTCAGAGCCTTTTCGATTCCCTGAAATGGCAGAAGGTACAAGGCTTAAGGATCTTCAAGAGGCCCAGAAACGCATTGATCAAGTCCTTCAAATGGAATCTGCAAAGAGAGAAGCCACATAAATTAAGTTACAGGAGCAAATCAATGGAATCAGTACTTATATGATGAACAAGTTTGACCACCTAGCATAAACATTAGCCTCTATTCAGCTGCAGTTGCTCAACACAGAAAAGGTGCAGAAACAAACTGATGAGGGCTCTATTTCGGGTGAACCAAGCTCAGGCTGGACACCACCCAAAAATTTTACCAGGCAACAACCAATAACACCCCACAAGATCATCTAGGATCAACCACACCAGAACATAATCAGCCCAGTACCCATGATTAATTTTCCCAGGTTTGATGGCTCTCAGGTTAGGTCTTGGATATTAAAATGTCAAGGCTATTTCAAACTCATTCCCAACATTCCAGATGCTCAGAAGGTGATTCTAGCATCTATGCATTTTGATGGTAAGGCCTCACAATGGTACCAACAATTTTCTATCAGACAAATGGATCTAACCTGGGCTTAGTTTTTAGAGGTCCTATCAGCCAGATTTGATGAATTGAAGGAGACAAAAATTATTGCTAAATTTAATAATCTGAGGCATACACATTCATATTTGGAGTATGTGGATAAATTTGAGGAGTTGAGAGCCTGTATGCTGCTTTTAAACAGTGGTGCATACTCTGAAGAATACTTTATTGCCAGTTTTATTAGTGGCTTGAGTGAAGAGCTACAATCTTTTATACACATGCTTGGAACTACATCCCTACAACAAACGATTTAGTTAGGACAAAGACATTTGCATACACTAGACGCTATTACCAAAAAACTGAGGACTCCAACTATTTCATGTGATTAGGGTGGCCCATGATATTTCACTAGATACAAACTATTGAGTTGGGACAAAGACAGTTGCATACACTAGATACTATTGATCCTCTTTCGTGTGATTACGGTGGACCATGATATTTCATTCTGAGTTGCACTCTCATGTTCATCACTTTCTCGTCTCGCCTCATTGTCCATGCCCGACGACATTTGGTCACCAGCGGAACTCACCTATTTATCTTGGTCCGGAAGTTGGTGGGATTTGGTACATGAGCGGCGATGACAAAGAGCTAAAGAGATGTGGTGAGGGGGTCGGTGTGTATTAGTAGAAAAGAAGATACAAAATAAAGAAACGTGAATTAGGGTTTCTCTTATTTATTAAAGATTCCCTTTATATGGGATATCAAATACATATTTTCATAATATATAAAGATAATAAATACTTAAATTATCCTTCATCAGTTACTTGTTGATGAAGACACACTAATTATATTTTTCCTTCAACACTTACCCTTGTGTCAAGTCAAATGGGCGAAATAATGCTTCATTGATCCCTTGTTAAAACTTTGATAAACAACAAAGTCCGATGGAAAAATAAAAATTGGTCGAATGGAAAAGAGTAACAAACCTATATTGAGATTCTCTCTAAAATATACACCTCTCAATATGTGCATCTATCGAGTGAGCTATGAAAGCGAAATGTACATTTATCGAAGGAGCTCTAAAAGTCTCTATTTCTTCAATTACTTGGCTCTTGAGAAAGTGTATAATTGATAGTTGTAGAAAACTTGTGATGATATACTTTGTATCATCAACTTTCATATATCCTACTTACATTTGTTAGTTGTAACTTGCAATATCTTCATAACTACAAGCAAATTGTTTAGTAGTAGAGTTCAAGCCATTATTTTCAAATATATGTATGCTTATATCATTTATCATAGATACTCACGAACTACTTCATGCATGAAAGTAATCTCTTTACGTATATTTGTGAAGAATAAACCGACTGCTCCTTACTTTATTAGGGATTAGCGTACGGTGTAGATGTATACAACAAGCAAGGTTGATTTCACAAGGACCAAATCTCAGAAATTGACAAGTAATATTATTAATAAACTAATTTTATTTAAACGATAAAAATAAGATGTTGATTTTGTCGTTACAAATGACGAACATGAAATAAAACAATTAATCTAATTTCCAAGAACAACAATACAAAAATAAGAGGAGAGGTTTTCAAATGAGACAGAGGTATTACGGGATATGGGATTTTAATGCTGTCAAAATGGGCCAAAGCCCGCGGGCTGGCCCCTCAGCCTGCGTAAACGGGCGGGCTTGGGCTGCCATATCCCAGCCCGTTTAATCGCGGACTTTTTTGGCCCACTCAGATAAGCCCGTGGGTTTTCGCGGGCCGGAGCGGGCTAGCCCGCGGGCTGGCCCTTATTGTTATTTTTTAAGTTTTATAATTTATTATAATTTATATTGGTTAAATTTGAAGGTATATTTGTATTCTTTTATTTCCAACCTGCGAAAAAACGGGTTGGCCCGCGCCGTCCCGTTTTGGGGCAGCCGTTTGACAATGCTATGGGATTTCAATGAACTTTAAAGTTTATCGTATTTAATCATTCGATTATTGTTGTGATTACTATAAGTCAATCACAAAAATAGTTTAAACCTTCTCTCGAAGTGCTTAGACAGTGTTTTCTAAATATGAGACGCATTGTCAAGGTCACACTTAGACTACAAAAGGTTTTCAAGATTTGTACGACTTTATTATTAATCTCAAACCTCCTGGTTTTGTTGATAAAATTATCTCGTGTTTGAAAGCCTAATTGATAAAACCTCATATCTCGAATTTTTATCAAAGTTAGTAGTTATAAAAGGTTATCAATCGATCACATTTAGAAGTACAAACGGTTAACAATTCGATTATACAACGATGAATTACAAAAATAGTAAAAGGATCATATTGAATGTAAAACCTTTCCAATCAACCGAGCATTATTTTGAATCAATTCAATATATGTTTGGCCCTCAATTGCGTGAGGCGCTCAGGCGCCTCACGCCTCATGTGAGTGTTATTGAAAATAAAAATTTAACCCTTAAAAATTAGGGTTTGGGCTCAATTGCGATCATGCACCTCACGCGATAGATTAGCCCTTAAAAATTAGGGTGCTTTGGGCCTCAATTGCACGAGGAGCTTACCTCAGTCGCTCCACGCCTCATGTGAGGCGGTGCCTTTCTGGAAGCTCGATTCATCTCACATGTACTAGGCGTTGAGACCTCCAAATGCCTCGCTAGCACCTAGGCGCCGCTTTTGTATTCACTAGATCAACTCTTAAAAAAATTAGGTGATATATTTGACCTAACAATGCAAAAACTGTGTATAAATTATTTTGGCGCTTATTAATCTATATATATATATATATATAAAAACTAGCGTTTCTAAAAATATTTCTCAAAATTTTTCCTCCCATTTTACTTACCTTTTTTAGTATACATATTTATTATTTATATAATTATTTATGTAAATATTTTTTTTGGAGATTATGATTTATGTAAAAAAAATATTAAATATATAGAAGAATTATGTATAATAATAAATAAAATTTGAGAAAAGTAAAAATAATATAATTTTTTTAAAGAAAATATAAAATATAAAACATTATTTAAAATAAATATATAAATATATGTAAATAATTATTAATAAATTTGAATAACCCAGAAAGCAAAAGTAAAACACAAATATTTTTTCAAATGATGTAAATAAAATTGAAAATATTAATGAAATTATATAGATAAAAAATATAAGAACTTATAATTAAACTATAAATAGTTATTTCATAAATATGAAACAAAACCAAAAATCCAACAATCAAATAAAACTAAAGAAAAAATTCATAAATAAGTTAAATTAACTCAAAAAATTCATAATTAGATTTTATAAGATTATTGAAAAATATAAAAATAAAAGAATCGATAAAAATATAAAATAAAATAAAAAACTATAACAGCAACTACGAAAATATTATGTGTGTGTGTGTAAAAAATATGAAAAATAAAATATAAATATATAATATATAATATAGAAATAAATCTAAATAATTAGTTTATATATCTACAAAACCCAAAAAAGTTGTTAATATTATAAATTACAAATATTTATTTACTAAATACAAAAAAATAAAAAAAGAGAGAGAGAGAGAGAGAGAAAACAAACCAAAAAGTTGTTAATATTATAAAATAAAATATGAATTCATAGCAACAAAAAATGTACCATTGAATTATAGAAAATTATTAACTAAATATAAAATAAAAAACAATCAAGAATTACAATAAATATAATATAATATAATATAAAAAATATTGGGAAAAAAATAAAATGAATAACAAAAATATAAAATTTATAATTTGATTTTAAAAATTATTTAATAGTTTTGTTAACTAAAAAAAAAAAGATAGTATGAGTACAACTAGAAAATTGATGCAACGAAGACAAATATATATATATATATACATATAGTAACAAGAACTTGTATTTTCTTCCATAATTTTATTTGTTGACCAAACAAGATGATATGAAGACAAACCTAATAACGTCATATCTTTCAATTTTCTACATGTGACTTGAGTAAAATTCGGATGACCCTAAACGTGTCACAGACTTGATAATGACACTTTTTTTTTATTTTCCTATAAGAAATTAAAAAATTAATATATGAACATAAGTGAAAGGTAAATAACTTTATATAATTATTTGATTAAAATGTAAAATCAAAATTATATGTGAGCAGAACTAAAAAATGATTATATAATCGCATATAATAAAGAATGTAATACATTATTTTTTATAAACGTTTGAATATTAATAATTTGTGACTAATTACTATAACTTTAAATATTTAACATTAGAAATTCACACATAAATGATTTATTACTCTTGATTATATAATTACTTTCGTATATATTGAAATCTATATATAAATTTTAATTTATTATCAGGTTCATCAACTGACTCGATGACTTGGTGGTAAATTATTCAGTGGCTATCTCGAGTTATTATCTCGAGTCAATTAACAGACTGATTTAAAAAAAAAAAAAATATAGTAAAATAGAATACAAATGCCCTCAATTAAAATTTTAATATGATGCCTCATTTATTTTTTTTTGTAGTATTTTTTATATTTTTACAATATTTATATTTTTTTTATTTTCTAGATTTAAGAGATAATCTTTTATAATATAACATTAATTAAGTATATTAATTTTTATTTTAAAATATTTTAAGATTTATTTTATTATATTCTATAACTTCTTGATCTTTGTTATTATTTTATTATAAACTTTCAATAGATAAAAAACTGTTTAAAAATAACTTTTATATATTTATTTAATTTACTTTATCACTATCACCAATTTATTTTTTGAATGTCTTTAAAATAAATATTTAGAAATTAATGATAATTTTATTATATTTTTATCTGATTTCAAAATAATTTCATATTTGTATTATTATATTATATTATAATATTTAGATTTATATTTTATTTCATTTTAGAAATTATTAAGAACCATTTATAATTAAAACATATATGTTATATTTATTTAACTAAATTCATATTTTTCTGATTATTTTATTATTTATAACACTTTAAGTGTATTGTGTTACCCTTAGTATTTAGTAAATGATTATTCATAATTTAAATTATGTTTAATTTATTCTATAGAATTATTGTTAAATAAGATTTATTTTATATTATTTAAACTATTACTATTTTCATCATTTTTAAAAAAATTATTTGATAAGTATTTGTATATAAAATATATCTCTTATATATATA
>BMAC01000167.1:350395-372772 GCA_014905375.1 Phtheirospermum japonicum
CCCACACACACACAAAATGCTACACTCCTAAACACATCATCTTCTCTAACCCTTCACCACCACTCCAACTCTGTCATCATCATCGCCCATCACACCGTCGAATAGGAAGAAGAAAAAACGTGATGGGTGGTGAAAGGTAAGTGATGGATTTGGGCGACAAAGGGTAAGAAACAGATGTAAAATAGGGGTGTTCGTCTCTGATTTTTCGAGCATATGTAATGTGTTTGAACTTTTTTATCGAATAATACAACGTTGTCCAAAAAAAAAAAAATCGAACAGTGCTTGAATGGGGCGTTCAGATCAATTTTTCGAACATGTGTTTTGTGTACGAATCAATTTTTCGTAGTTATATTTTGTGTTCGAATCGGTTTTTTAACATATATTTTCTGTTCGAAAGTTTGGTTCGAACGACTTTTTTCAAGGTATTTTTTTTTCTTTTTTTTTCTTCAATGGCACGGCGGCGGCAACATATTTCTGTGTGCATGTTTTGCTTATATCTTCAAAAGACGGCGGCCATGGCTGGAGTGGTAGTAAAGAGTTGAATGAGACTAAATATTTGGGGGTGTAGGGTTTAAGGATAATATTGACATTTTTGTGACAACATTTTTAGTAGGGTGAACTAATAAATAAAACGAGGTGCGTATATCCACGGTCTTTGTTTTACATTTGCTCGTGTTGACCAAATAGTGGCTTGAGTATTTTAAGTTATTATATTATATTAATAAATTAATAATATTTCACTTATATCGAATGAATTTACACCATCCATTTCAATTCGTTATGTGCTTCGCACGGGTTAAGCACCAGTTTGAATTAAACATCAGTGCATGTTCTTCATATTTCATATGGTTATATATGCTATGATATGTTTGAGCATTGAGTGACATCTCTCCCTAGTTTTAAATCAGCATTTTCAAAATGACCACCATGCTCAATCTTGATGCAACTGCCATTGACCTAGTATTGGTCAATATATGCCATGATTGATTTTAACTCATATTAAGTTCAGATTCATTTATACGGAAGTGTCTCATCATAATTGCTGATTGATTGGACAAAGTCCATTCATTTTTTTTTTCTTTTAAACATTCATTTTTTCGTTTAAACTTACATATTCAGTGACTTCTATTGTTTTCTATTTGTATTCGTCAAAATAAGCTTATAAAAGGACTGACTTGGACAAAGGGGCGAGTGCGAATTGAGATAGGTAAATTGGCAAGACAGTTTTTCTAGACATTATATGGCAATAATCTCTTGAATTAACAAATAGGATCTTATTAGTTTATAATGCTATATTTTTCGCCAGATGTGGTATTAACCGATAACCTGAAATCAGATACGATACAGTAGATGAAGTGACGGAACATACCTACTTCGTTAATTAGAATGATTTACATGAATCTACGATAGCCACCCAGACACGTGACGAGGATAATGTCTTGCACCCAAATGGGCCTAGAATGCAAATTCACACTCCCACCGTTTTTTAATAAATATCATTTTAAAATTTATATCTAAAATTAAGGAACATTTAAATTGAACTTAATATGCCCTTAACTAATTAATAATATTCCTAATTAAACTTTCTTACCTCTTTATTAATAATTATTTTATTACCATAAATTTATTTTGTTTCTTTAAATAAGTAGGGATAAAGAATTTAAAAAAAATATTGATAAAAAGTTCTCAAATGAAAATTAATTTGATTAATTTAACTTCTAAAAAGCCACCTCAGATAAGTAGGGAATATACTTCTAAAAAGAAACTTGGAAATTTGAGACCTGTTTTTGTTACAAAACTATGTTTAACTTCCCATTCTAGGGAAGGCTTTCTATCAACCGCTAATTCAACAAAAAACGTGGTATCCATCAAATACATTGGTCAGCTCCTCCAATTTCTTAATAAAGTTACATATATACACATAAAAGTTGAATATGACAGGAGGGGAAAAAAAGAGAGTACACGAGGACCACAACACAACAGGTCAAAACCTCCCAAGGTAAACACACCTTGTGGGTGGATATATCACCATCTGAAAAAAAAAAAATTACAATCAGAGCTCAATGTCGAAATAAATAAATAAATGAATTGAAGGGATAATTATAAAAACTACCCCTGTGAATACCTAATTACATAAAACTCCAGTTATTCTTAAAAATTAAAAGTACACCCTTCCTGAGAGGCAATTTGTAAAGAATGAAAAAATTGTCGATGGATATTTGTAATTACAAAAGATAACTCTATTTTTCTAGTAATCAACCTACACCTAAGGGTAGATTTTGCAATTAACCATAAGTTGAAAAAGCCAAACGATGCTCAATCAACTATGAAAAATCAGCATATCCTCACCTCTATCAATCTAGTGATCAATTGTACTTTTTCTTCTTTGTTTCCATTGAAAGCTTCAAGAGCTTCTTTGTACTCCCTCTCCTGTGGCTAAGATAACAATTAAAAAAATATCACACAATCACAATATTTTGAGGATGCGAGTATATGACAAGTTAAAAGGTTCTCAATATGATAAGTATTTGGCTTACTCTATGCGATCAATGCTCCAATTTATTACACGAGGACCGCCGGTCAACAGGCTAAAAGCACCGTAAGGGTCTCATTAAAACCTCTCAAAGTAAACCCACCCTTGTGGGATAAACCTTTGTAGAGGAAAGAGCGCCCCCCAGCGCTTTTAGTGACTCAGCTCCTCCAATTTCTTCAGCCGCATCCTCCCGCTTTTCTCACCAGCTGAGTGGATATATCACCAAATTCAAACAATTGCAATAAGAGCTCTATGTCGAAAAAATTAGTAAATACATACACTTAAGGGATGATTATAAAAACTACCCCTGTGGATTAACTTAATTACATAAAATCCCAGTTATTTTTAAGAAGAGTACCCCCTTCCTGAGAGGCACTTTGTAAAGAACGAAAAACCTGTCATATGGATATTTATTTTTCCAAAAGATAACTCGATTTTCTTGTAATCAAAACCTACACCCTACAGTAGATTTTGTGATTAACCATAAGTTGAAAAGGTCAAACGACGCTCGAATAACAAAATCAACGTATCCTCACCTCTATCAATCTAGCGATCAGTTGAACTTCTCCTTTTGTTATTTCCATTGAAAGCTTAAAGAGCTTCTTTGTTACTCCCTCTTCTGCGACAACAATTAAAAAATACCATATGTTTTCATTTAGTTGTTTTGTCTTCTGTCCAAACGACACCATACCTTTGATAACAAATTAATAATCACTAACAATTAGCATGACCAAGATTGGAGTTAAAAGGAGGGAATAACAGAAAAGGCATCATAAATGGGGAAAATGAAAGGAATATACCAACCTTACTCTCATGGAAAAGGAATTGATATCCATATCATGGGTATTGAGAAAAAGATAGTTTGAATAACATCTCACCCATTATTCTCAACGTATATACATATGTGTGTGTGTGCACATGTGCGCGCATATTAAACAGAAAACTCTGAAATTCAACAGTAGGCGACGGTGTTTTCATTAATATCCATTACATAATAAAAAAACAAGGGACTTTTTTTCTTTCAAGAAATTAGATTTGTGCTTTCAACAAAGCAAGCATCTTATTATAAAGTGGCATGCATAAGCTAATAGTAAAAATTAATATTTCACACTTATTTTTTAAGCATTAATGTTCCAAGTATGCAGCCTTTGAATTTCTGAGTGTTCCCAACTTACAGAACTGAAAAAAAAAAAGGAAAGAAAAAAAAGTTAAATCCTTGTTCTGTTTCATCTAGTATGTACACTGCCAGATATATAATAATGGCAATCTTTCACATGTGATTCACCTAACAAATTGACAAAAAGATAAAACACAAACATTAAAATGTGAGAAGCTCATCATTAAAGCACAGCCTATCTGCTTAGATCTTTCCAACATATACACTACTAAAAAGGTCCTATTTTAGTTCATTTCTTTTGTTTAAGGCATGGATTATGCTTAAGTCTTTAATTCGATTTAAAAAATGCAATGCATAACACATCCTCACATGTACCTATCGGAATCAGATTTGAAGGGATGCTCTTCAAATATTTTCTCAGATTTATCCTAATTGACATTCAAACACAACATCAATCAAGAAATTAATTCTGTCATCATAAGAAACCAAAAAACAAATTCAGAAACCAACCATTCAGAACTTAAATCTAACATAATAGCAGCAAAACCAAAAATATGTGATGGATCATAATACTGTTAGGGCGAAAAATAAATACAAAATTCAAAGCATTCATGATCTGCCGGATTAATTATCACAAGACAATAATTCAAAATTTGTTTGATCTATGTGACATTCAAACACAACATTGACCAAGAAATTAATTACAACATAATAAGAAAACAAAAACCAGAATTAGAAATAAACACTACGAAAATTAAATCACATAATAACAATAAAAAACCTCCGAATCACCCACAGTTGATTATTTAGGTTAGAAGTAGAACAGGAAATCCGATCCCATGAGTTCATACTGTGGTATTTAACAATGACGGAGAATACGAAACTTACAGTTATGAAGTTGCCACAGTTCTGTCCTTCGGCTCTGCAGCAGTTGTCAATGGCTTTATAAGCACCACGATTCTCCAGGAACATCGAAGTCGGAGCCAGAACCTTAGCAATCGCCTTCATGGGAGGCTCATTTCTGGGAGGAGCAGCCCTCTCCATTTCCAAAACGGTATCCCAAAGAACTTTGTCAACCACCAGCACTCACTTCACGATAATCCATTAATTCCCTGTTTGTATACAATCACAAGAAAAGGCCGGTAGGAAACAATTGAGTCCAAATCATGGAATAAGTAATGCTAATTTTTGGAGACTAAATGATCCAAAACATTTAATGGAAACAGAGAGATTAAAGACTTTATTGAAAGTGCTGCAACATAAAATACAGGGCTAATTACAAAAATTACGTCTTGGGTTTACCCTAGTTACCAAAAACTTAAATAATCTTATAAAATTAAACATATCATGGCATTTACCACAAAAATAAAAGGTAAGAAAAAATTGAGTGAGAAAGAAGAGCGAACCAGGGAAATCAGAGAGAAACCACCAACATATTTGAATTCTTGATCTCTCTATTAAGAGTTACCATGATCCACCACACACAGACACATATATAGGTGTCTGTGTGTGTGCATACACATATAATGACCAACAAAAAGGAAAAAAAAAAAATACTGTAAAAAAAAAGTAGAATTCTAAAGTGCGTTAACAAATGTCATTTATTCAAAAAAAGGCAAATCAAACATGAATATTAAGCTCCCTTTTAATCATTTTTAAAATGAAGAAAATTAATTAATCCTCTGCAGAGAGAGAGAGATTCACCGTGTGATCCCTTTAAAAGTGGATGATAACCACGATTGATCTCAGTGACCACCTCAAGCTGGTGATTCTTCTCAATGAAAGCCGGCAGATGAGATTCCAAACCTGCAGAGCTTGCTTGCTTCAACACTCTGGGAAAAATTCCCTGAATCTGGAAAAATGACTCACAGTGCATCAAATAGGAGGGATAATGAATTTCTGTTCACTGGCAAGATCTTAAGTTTTAATGTCAATAAGTTTGGGGATAACAAATCATGGCCAAAAGGTCCATCTTTCAGGTTAATCATTAATCTAAGCATGATGATACAACTCATAAGCAAACATTTCCATTCAAACTGGAGCGGGAAAAAAAAAAGAAAAAAAAAAGGACTTGGACCTCTTCAAATATTCTACTTAAAACCTGCTGGCATGTATGAAAGTTTATTGGAGTCCGCTTTCAATAGGGTTTTAGGTATATAATGATTTGAAAGTTGTTAAAATTGGACTCCACACAATTGAGATATTTTGATGTATTACTGAAAACTGAAAATGGTGATTTCCATTGAAAAAATTATAAACAAACATGATTTTCATTTCCGGAATAGTTGGAAATTGGAAAAACTGATATGGAAAGAATGCCATACATAGCCTGAAGTTTTAAATTAAACAATTGAAGTTCAGTTGCCTACGTATCCCCTTACCTTAGGAATCAAAGTCCACGTAGTTCTCACTTACCTTACTTACCTTGAGGGACCGGAAGATGGAGGGTTGTCACACAATTACAGGTCCGGTTGATGCAAGAACTGTTAGCATACCATGATGATGCATTAATGCTAGTAAATGGAGATGGACGAAATGACAAACATATTTTGCAAGTTGATAAATTGTAAGTGCTCCCAGTATTACGCATCTGAGAACTTATGGTAAACTAAATCCCAATACAAGCTAAAATTACTGTACATGTCAGAGTAGACACACGCACACACACACACAAAAAAAAAGGCATGTAGAATTTAATGACAAAAAAGAGACATACATGAGCAGAGACAAAACAAGAGGTGCGTAATCGCCCCATCTAATAATTATGGGAAAAGCAGAATGATTATGTGTCATTTTATATTAAAGGCAGAAGAATAAATGAAAGAAACAATGATCTAAAAATAGCAATTTGATATCATTCGGATTCATTTGGTAATTCCAGGGTAAATTAGTAGCTATCTAGTAACTTGCTATAAATCTGTAGATATATATACTTATGTTTATGCTATGAACTTCTCAAGTCCTTTCTAAAATTATGAATTGTCATCAATATATTCATAGCTGAGAAGGCTGCCTTCCATCCCTAGTGTTTTCAAGTTTCCTAGTAGAAAGAAGAGGCTCGCTTGTTTGTACCCAAAAATACACAAAACAACTTGTAAATTAAACATCCCATTATTTACATACCTCACTGATCCAGTGGAAGCTGCTCGAGCTGCTCTGTGTATGCACGAGCCTGAAGATTCAAGAATCAACCGAACACATACATATTAGAGGATAAATAAGTACCAAAAAAAACACAAAACAACTTTTAAATTAGAGACAGTGATCTTCGCCCTTTTTGTGTCAAAGAACCATTGATGAGGTCATATTTGTCAAACCACAGTTAATATTCTTCATAAATCCCAACTTTGACACTCCTTTTTTTTTTATAAATTAAGAAATTGATTACTTCCACATTTTTAAGCAAAACTCAACCTAAAAGATAGTCGAGTACCTTTTCCAGACTTTGCTTCTCGAGGTTCACAATCTTTTTTTTCATGTCTTCCAAAATTTCCTTTGTCGCTGGAAAATCAGGAGGACAAGTGTTTTTCTCAAATCTACCTTCCCACGTAAGATGAAGCTTCTCCAGACTAGTGTTACACAAGAGGGCCAAGGAATAACGAAGTGACCTTCTGTTTAAAATACCACAATCTCTTGCAATTTCCTTTTTCAATGGACAAAACTTCTTTTTAGTTAGTGCATATATGTACCACGCCTGGGAGAGCTCTCTATATTTTTTGATAAAGGACTGAACTTCATCCGGAGCACTAACAGATACTGTGAGATCAACCACTGTTGGTTTCAAGGATTCGATAATGTCCGTAACACGTCGGCTGCTGCTCACCAACTGTAGCTCGTCTTCGTGCAACGGGCGCCACATCGCAGAGGTTGATGGAATTAAAGCTCTCTCAATAACCAACTGAACCAATGTTATACGGGAGGCCTCACAGAGGTGTACCATAAAGACTTGGCACCCATCCGCTGCTAACTCCTCATCCGGGTTTTCGATATTGTCTAACCCTCCGATTATTTCTCTCGGACCCATCATTTTCCATGGTTCACCCGTGTATGCAGCAGTCATTTTCAATACCTTGAACCCTTCACCCACAATCTTGAGCTCTAGGTCCTCGAAAACTCTCCAACCAAGCGAGGGACAAAAAAAGGCCAATATATATAGCGAAGCTCTTGAAATAAGAAACTTTGCCGATTTTTCTCGGTAAACCACCTCAACCTCAATCAGCGGATATCCTCCGACACAACAAAGGTTATGAATGCCTTCAAAAGACGTTCCATCCTTTGAGCTCCAATAACGTATCCACTCTAACAATTGCTTGTAGCGATAAAGTACATCAACTTCTTCATTAAGGACCCAAGTGATTTTCTGATCAGGAGGGATATCAGCGTACTGAACAGTCAGAGTACGTACAGAACCACTGGAACTGGCATCAGTTATCTTTCGCTTTTTGCCCATGTTATTAATTCTTTGGAATTAATCAGGATCTGCAGGTTCAGAAAAACAACTTGATTCATCGAACAAGATCAAGATCAGAACAAAAACAGTTCCTAAGAATCCTCAAAGGCTAGGCTTACGATCCACAGATCAAATAAATACGAGTTCCTAAATATCCTCAAAAGCAAACCAAATAAATCGAAATCTCATACTTGAATTATTAATTCTTTGGAATTAATCAGGATCTGCAGGTTCAGAAAAAAACAATTTGATTTATCGAAACAAGATCAAGATTCTTGAAAATCCTCAAAGGCTAGGGTTACGAGATGTCATACAAAGGGAGAAGACGGATCAAATAAATAACAGCTCCTAAGAAATCCTCGATAAACAACTTGATTTATCGAAACAAATATCAAAATCAGAACAGGACAGTTCCTACAAATCCTCAAAGGCTAGGGTTACGATATCTCATACAAAGGGAGACGACGGTTACGATATACGATATCTCATACAAAGGGAGACGACGGATCAAATAATACGTTCCTAAAAATCCCTCAAAACCTCAGAAGCAACCAAATAAATCAATGCAAGGTTACGAAATCTCATACTTGAAATTAGGAACGTAACGCGGCAGCGTGTCCAGAGATCGTGATGCAACTGGAGAACGTGATGCAATGCAACTGGAGATCGGCGAACTGAATTTGCGATATCGTGATTGTGCGTAGGATAATTGAACGTAAAGAGCAAATTGAAAATCGGAAGAATGAAATTACCCAACCCAAGTCGTCTCGAGTTTATTTATAGTAATTGGCTTTGGGCTTGGATATCTTCTCGGGCCTCTCGTTTTATATAACAACTTATCGCCGCCTTCAGTGTCTCATGTATATGCACCTTAAAATTACTACTCAATTAATTGAAACACACACACACACAAAAAAAAATGTTTTATGTTAAAAATATCAATTACCAACTTTGAATACTAAAATATTACTGTATTTATCTTTATGTATGAGCATGAGTATCTACTCGTTCGATTAATATAAAAAATATATATTTTAGTTACATCCTATTATTGTTCTTTTATATAAAAAAATTGATACTTATTGTATTACATTATTATAATTATCAATCTCAATATGTAAATTCATCTTACTTAATTTACACCATCCTTCAAACTCTACATATACATATTTATATACGAACACATGAGAGAGGGAGAGAGGGAGAGGGAAAGTTATATATATCATAAATACTAGTTCGAAAATTCGTGTTTACTCGAGTATATCTAAGTAAACATATAAAAACAAAAATATAATATAAAAAGTTATTAAATTCAAAAAATAACTTAATAACACAACATATAGAAATTGTTCATTTGAGATTTTAGAAAACTTATTTATAAAAAATATTTGCTGACTTATTAAAAATATTACCTCGTTTACTCGAGAGTTGTCCATGGCTAAAAATTAGTTTCGGTAAATACAAACCAATATTGGAGAGAGTTTGACCCAAACTCTTGTGTATAGACATTGCGATACAAACAATAAGCGTAAATTTTCTCCTTTGAGATTTGAACGGAACCCTTATATCCGAAGAGCTCAATGTCATGCGTGGGATGTAAACATTCGTCCCAATATTAGTTGCTGACAAAATATTTGCTTCAATAATGCGATCTCAAAGTTGGGTAACAACTAATCTAGTATCATTACATAGTTCTGGAACTTGATCCATGTTTTGAATCAACATAACCGGAACTTCAAATTTTCACTTCAAAATATGATTGGGATTCTTAAGTACTTTATCGTGTTTAGAAAATCTATCGAGTACACTTGATGCTGAGCTTCTCCGTTCACGTATGTTTTGCAAATTGTATCAAAACTGAGATATACTCTTTCATCGCCTGGAAGTATTGACATCATTCATTTACAGTTTCAACAATACCATTAGTTGGAGCAAGAAAAGTTCTTTATTCGAAGAATGAGTGATTAGAAAAATTCTGTAAAATAGATGGATAAGTGCTCTCAACAACAGCAACAACATGATCACCAGAAGTTTGAAGAAGTATATCATCGGGTATATCAATTAAAGTCTGACCATCCACTTCTGTACCAATTTTGCCATCACCAAATTTGAGTATCCAATCTAATAAATCCTTAATTTTACAATCAACAGATGTGGACATTGACTGTCCGACAGTTAACCTCATATTCTTTGTAAATCGAAGAATCTTACAGTGTTCTCATAATTTAGATGAACATATACTGCCATAGACAATATCTCTTCGACTACCCGTTGACACAACAGGAAGAATTTGACGAAAGTCTCCACCTAGAACTATAACCGTGTCGGTAAATGGTAGGTCATTTCTTCCTTCAGGTGCAATAAATTTCAGACTTTTATGTAGATTTTCAAAATAAAATCTACTCATCATTGGTGTTTCATCCCGAATGATTACTTATGCCCAATCAAGAAGAGTAGCTAATTATATCTAAATATTACCAAATTGGAATAATTTTGAGACCCACTTCAATTTTGAAAGAAAATTTATCAGTTTGATAATTTGAATTAATAGATACGAAATACAATCATGTCATTCTCCAGCAAGCAATTTCCATTTTGTTGGGGGGTGATGGGTGAAGAAAATTCATGAGTTATACTAACTTTAGAACAATAATTTGAAAAAGACACATTCTCAAATTCTTTCTCATGGTCTGACCTGATTCTACCTATACTCACACCAAAACGAACACTTAATTTTTTTCGCAAGTTTTTTAAAAGTTTCGAAAGTCTCAGATTTTTCTTTTAAAAATTCAACCCATGTAAAACGAGAGAAATCATCTAAAATTACAAGTACATACCTCTTACCACCAAGGCTCTCAACTTCAAGTGGTCCCATGAGAACTATATGAAGGAGTTCGAAACAATTTGAGGTAGTGAGACTTTGCATATTCGGATGTGACACCCTGACTTGCTTCCCTTTCTGACATGCCTCGCAAACTGGAATGTTTTTAGTGTTGAGCTTAGGTAGTCCATTCACAGCATCCTTCTTGGCCAATCTTTCCAACATCTTGTAATTGACATGTCTGAGATTTTGATGCCACACCTCGACATCACTCAATTGGGATAGCAGTTAATTTGGTAACAGCTGTCGGAGGTCCTCTGACCAGTAAGGATGCAAGCATTACTCTCGTCATAGACTTCACATTTTTCATGAGTGAGACTAACACTGAAACCACCATCGCATAGTTGACTAATGCTTATCAAGTTTGTAGTTAAGCCTTCAACCAGTAACACGTTCTCGAGCTTTGAAATACCAGAAACATGAAGAGTTCCTTGACCAATGATTCGGCTATTTACACCTATACCATACTTCACTTTTCCTCCTTGAAACTTGACAATATTTGAAAGTAAATCTTCCGATCCAGTCATATGTTTAGAGCATCCATTATCGAAATATCAGGCTCCAGGAATGTGAGACTTCAGATAGGAATAGATCGTGTTGCACTTGATCTCGTTCTTTTTTACCCGGATTTGTTTGATTTTGGTGTCAGTTTTGGTGTTAGCAACACGAAAACCGTCACTCAACAGACAACTTTGACCTTTGATTTTGTTTCCTAGTAAGCTTCCAGCAGTATGGTCGAATGTGACCTATTTCACCACAGTGATGACATACATATTGTCTTCTTCTCCTTTTTTGGCGTTTGGTCGACTCCATCTTTTGACTTGATTCTGGCTTGTGAACAAGCTTGTATCCAATCCTGTATTTTGAACAATCTGGGATACTCAATTCCAGAATCTCATCCAACTTGGCCTTGCCCTTGTTGAGGTTTGTGACGGTTTCTTGGTCCTTCTTCAAATCAGACTTTACTTGTTCCAGCTCAGCATCCTTTTTGGTGAATGACGACACCAATCGGACAATTAGGTTCAGTTGGTCATCCTTTTCGTGAGTCAGTTTGTCCACCTTGATCATAAGAGACTTGATTTTAAGCACCTGATTACCCCAGTTTCCAAATAATTCATCATACTCAATTCTCAACTTCTCGTATTCATCAAGTGGTCCCTCAAATTCTACATTCAAACACTCCTTCCTCAGAGTATCCATAGCATCCTACAAAACAAAGATCAGTATACTTAGTATGTTAGGTAACCTGCTCTAGATGCCAATTGTAAACTCGTAGGACCTATGGTTGTTGAAATAAGTATCAGTAAAATGATGTTAAGTTCAGTGTTAAAAACACCAAAACTAACATCAAACAAATTATCAGAAAATAAGCAGCGGAATAATTAAAAAATAAACAAATACTTTACTCATTCAAGATCAATACAAAAATATAAAAGTAATATATGAAAAACATTAATATCAACACTTGATACTAAAATACTTGTCGCCAAGCTCGTGACGATCTTCTCCGTTGGTTACGCAACTTCAAAGATCTTCGTGATTAAGATTGTGGATTTAAGTATTGTGGCGAAGCTTGTGATGATCTTCTCCGTTGGTTACGCAACTTCGAAGATCTCCTTGATTTGGATCGTTGCCTCAAGTCTTTTACTTGCTCGTGTTCTTCTCGTCTCGCGTCGTCCTTCTCTTTGTTGCATTTTTAAAAGTGTGTTTTTCTCTCAAAGTTCTACGTTTACAAGATTAATTCTTGTCTTAAATAGAAAAGAATTCTAAACTTGGTAAACAAGTAAACTAGTCTTAAACACAATGTAGGAAACTAAATAAAGTCCTAAACACAATATAGGAAACAAATCTAGAATCCTAATTTATTTTGAGCCCAAGAAAGATAAACAACTAAAAAAGAAAAAAGTGTCAACAATAAGGTTTGAGAATAAGGTTTATGCATCGAACAAATCAGCCGACCTAGATGGAAAATGGCATCATAAACTAAATGAAAAAAATCACAGAGGAGGTTTCTTCATTTTAAACAATAAAAAAATACAGAATAGTGCCATGGAAAAAAGACCAACCAATTTAGGTAATTTTTGTATCGAGAATTATATCAAATGAAAATTGATAAATTAAATAATGAGAATTCAAAGTCAAAGATTGGAAAAAATTACTCGAATAAATTGTAGATTCGCTAATCATGAACCAACCAATTCTAATCGAAATGAGCATATCAAAACTGGTGGTACGGATTAATCAAACATTAAGAATTGTACTCCAAAATTTATTTTTTTGCAGAAGATGATAGCGACTGTTTGGTGGAGAAAGAGAGATGAAAAATAATTTCCAAACTCTAGATTTCGAATGAAGATATATATATATATATATATATATAATTACTATTAGTTATATTACCAGAAATTAAATGGCCACTCACATTGTTATTGTACATATTTGGAAATGAATACTCTCATCACAAATTAGGAATCACCCCGGTGAAGAAAATCAATCGTAATCCAAAATAGTTCTTTGAAAATTTATACTACTCAAATGAAGAATATATAATATATAAAATAAAAATTATAATTTCATATTATATTAGAAACTACATAGATACTGGTTTTTGTTAAATGAATAGCCATACCAAGTCGGAGCAACAATAAAACGAGCCTTTAGTTTGTTTGTCCTTATAAGGGCTCTTGTCCTCCTCGGCTTCTTCTTCCTTATACATGCTTCTCTTTCGCATAACAATCAATCAATGCATCTGACTTAATTTATTAGTAATCTAAAATAGTAATTAGGACATTAAAAAATCGAGCACACCTTAATAACCTTAAAAAGACAGAAAAAAACATCAAAAATAAACTTTGAAAAATAAAAAGTAATCAGAAGGTAGAAAAATTTGGCATACCAAAAAAGTAATCAAACACCAAACATTTAACATCAAACATAAACTTTGCAAAAATTATATAGAATAAGCATACCAAAAACTGGATAGAAAAACTGAACAAAAAAACTGAAAAAATTCAGGGCTTTTTTCTTGAACGGTGAATGAGACATCAACGGTGGGAGTTCATTTTATACATAATTCATCCTCATCAATTCTCCACCGGCATGTGAACAAAGGTAGAACAAACGCAGTCCGAAGTGGGGGAAAAGAATGAAATTGGAAAAAAAATATTCTAGGCTTTGTTTGTTTTGCGGTCAAATCCAAATTGCAGAGCAGAAAAATGAATTGAAACAAAAAGATTTCTATTTGTTAATATGAGAAGATCGGAAAAAAATTTATTGAGTTTAAGATCGAAATTGCCCTCGAGGGTGGGTAGTCTACATATATACCTCTGGCTCTGAATTTATATTTGTAAATGGTTTAATATGAAAAGATCGCAGAAACAGTGGTGGGGTGTGGAGTTCTTGGGCTTCAGTGCTAATTTTGGTCTTGGAGTATCTAAGAAGAATATCGAGCGAGAGAGAGAGAGAGACGGAGCAGATTTGTTAGATTAGATGCGAGCGCAAGAGAGAGCAGAATGCCAGCAAAACCCTAGCTTCTCAAGGAAGAAACCTCTCCCCCTAGTAACGGGGTTGTCATTTCAAAATGAAAAAAGAAAAATATTATTTTATACCTAGTAAAAATACCGAAAAAGAGGAAGTTTTTGAGTAGAAATAATACGAAGATGCCACGTCACATTTGGAATACACCACAGACTGCCACTTGTAATTTGAATGAATCTGTTGTTGACACATAAGTTAGGTGTCAACAACATTAACAAATAGGGTGGATTATAAAGGGACTTAAGAAAACCGAGATCAACTATATTGAATATGAAAACATAAATATAACTCCTCATTTGTTCTTATTTTTTCTTGTTTAGGACCTTCGTCTTTCTTAACCTTCCATTTGCTTTCTCATTCCCTGGGTATTCTTTCGGCTACAAACCATGAATGATACCATAATCACCCTTAAAGCCCGATCCAAATTCTGAACCCTGTTACTGCGACAAAAAAGATTGGTGCTTTAAGAATAGAGAGTACTGACCTCAAATTCGTAGTCAGCAACCTGATTAGCTTTAAATATACGATTAACGACCTAATAGATCTCCAGAAAGCTCCTAGCGACCTGATCAAACCTGCAAAACAAAACTCAAGCCAAGGCGGTGGACGGCCCCGACGTAGGCCCTCCGATGCTTAAGTTAGAGAGTACTAGAGAGATGCGAGAGCTCAAAACGTATGATGTAAAAATCAACTTAGAGAAAAGAATGAGGCCTGAGTATCTCTGTATAGATAAGAGAAGTATTCCCAATCTAGGGTTCCCCTCTCCCACTATAATATCATAAATAGTGCGACCGACTTAGAATTAGGATTCCTCCTATATGCTAAGTTCCCATAAATAATAGAACTTTCGCTGAGTTACCAAAATAGCCATGGGCATATAATTTTGTCAATGAGTGTAGTTCACTGGGACCCCATAAGATAGCTCATATTAGCCCGTCAGGGCCCAAAAACCAAGAGGCCCAACACCCAATGCCGAGCTACTACTCAGCGCTGAGTTGGTATAGTAGTACTTATATCATCAGAGCTCACTACCTCGCATAAGAGCTCGTCACTCCTATGTATTAGGTCGCTACCCTCCAAAACAGCTCACCCACCTCCTAGAAGGATTGCTCCTTCTAGAAAATGAGGTCGCTTACTAAAAATCCTCATAGATACCTGCATGTTGCTGACGTGAATATTTGATGTCGTATTACCTGTCATATTTCTCTATCATATAGTGTGGTATGAAGTAATATGTGAGAATATATTTGAGTGTATTTTACTCTTAGAAAAAACAAAACAAAAGAGAAGATGAAGAAGAAAGAAGAGGAAGGATATAAATGAGAGAGAGAGGAGCAAATGATGTAAGATAAGATAGAGAAATGAGACACTTTATGTGATGGAAAGAGAAATGAGCTAGTGGATGAAGAAAATGGAAACAAATGGTCTAATTGGTTAAACCGACTTAAACAATTGATAGTTGATAGCTAATTTTAAATTAGTACTTGATAAATTAGTTAATTACAATAGTTGATTGGAGATTAATTTATCAATATATATATATGATTGAAAAATATAAAATATTACACATAAAATAAGAAAAATGTAAAAAACTAAAAATATATAATAATAAATAAAAACTTCCCAAAATAATTTTTCAAAAAATAAGAAAAATACATGCCAAATAATAAAAATATAATTATAATAATAAGTAAAACGTTATTTTTGATTAATAAAAATATTTTTGTAAAATGTAAGGTAATGTATTAGTTTATAAATAAGATATTTATTTTTGAAAAAAAATTCCAATAAGCTAGGAGCTTATTAGAAAAGTTACGATTTATAATATTTTATGAACAAGAGTTTATTAGGTGGAATAAGTTATCAATAGCTTATTCTTGGTTCTTACCAAATAGCCTAAAACAAGTTATTGAAAAGGAATAAGATATAAGCACTTTCAAAAAGTTCAACCAAGAAGTGTCAAAGAAAAAAAAAGCCTCAAGGTAGAAATAATAAAATATTATTTAAACTCATTAAACTATAAATCTCAATTTCTTTGAATATAAGAAATATAAATTATCAAAATTAAGTTTTGTTGACTCCATTTTATACATTTTAAATGAGATCTTTAATTTGAAAATTTTAAATTATAAATTACTACCCTAAATTTGGATAATTGTACAATAACATTTGAACTTTTGGATTAACCATGTATTATTGAAACTTTATAAAGAGATATGGATGATGCCTCGAGTCGGTCAGGCGGTAAGGCCACGGGCAACTGATAGTGATTAATAGCAGCATAGCATATGATTCACTGTACAATCATTGTTCATTTCTACACACGTCTTTTTTTCGGAGGTCTGCAGCCATTATGAGTTACATCCCGTACAAAACTTAATAGTATCTCACTCTTACGCATAGCTCGTAATGATGCGTCTCTTCCTAAATCGGGACCCTTTATCATGACTTCTGCTCGTTCCATACCTTAATCGACAACTGTACGAATAGCATTTGCTGCTGCAGTTTGAGCAGCAAAGGGTGTCCCTCTTCTCGTACCTTTGAATCCACAAGTACCGGCCAAGGACCAAGAAATCACCCGATCCCGTACATCTGTAACAACATGTTCCATCGTGTCAAAGCCATGTCCTAATCGTGCCCAAGCCATGTTCCCTGTCAAAAATTTAAAAAAAAAAAAAGAAAAAGAAAAGAGGATACGCATCCGACACTTGTCGGGCGCATGTCCATGTTTACGGAATGTCCGACTCGCCAATGGAATAAAAAATGGAGTGTTCGTGCATCATAAGTTGCGCCTGAATTCATGTTTCAACTCACGAGTCAGCTCTTTAACAGGTTCTTGAGCTATAAATATAATACTATACATAGTTTATAATATACTAGTGTGAAAGCCCGCGAAAATCGCAGGCAAATATAAAAAATGTAAAATAGATGAAATTTATCAAAAAAGTAATTAATAATGTGAATTATTATATCAAAAAGAAAAAAATGTTGTTCACTTTATATTTTGAAATTTTTATGCTACATTAGTTGTTTTGTTTAAAATGATATCATTTTCGTCGCAACAAAGAGTTTCCAACCCTTTATGCTCTTAACTATCAATATTGTGAAATAAAGATGACTTGTGCATTGTACGTGAGTTTTATAATGATACTTTGAAAGATTTGTGATTGATATAAAAATAAAATAAAAAATCTTAAAGTATGATTGTATTTTAAACTTATGTGGCGTTTCGTTCCAATATAAAAATCGTTCAAGTTCTGGTATATTTCAGTTTATATTACATCATTTTTCATAATAAATAGTGTTCGAGTGCATTTATACATGCAATCCACATAATTAGTTGTTAAATATAGTAAATTACCCTTAATGTGACGTTCAAACTCGAAGAAAATCGAAATTGTGAAAATGTTAAGGTTATCAAATATATATTTTATAAGTTTATCATATTTATTCGAGATCGAAAATATAATTAAAACTGAAATTCTTGTAAATTTCGAAATTCTTGTTTCCATATGTAAATTCAGAGTTTTTGTTAAATTTATTTTTCATTTAATTTTCTTTCCATTAAACATGTTCCCAAACAATGTTTCAAAGTGGTACCTTAAATTTGTATTTTTTTTATTTTTCGATCTTCTCATATGATTCAAAGTGGTATTTTTAAATAAAACAATGTTGGTGGTGGCATTCTTATAAGATAAAGACAAAACTAGTATTTGGATGATTTCACTGTTTTTCTTTTTTTAATTGTGCGACACATATAAGAATATATAACTGGAAAGAGGGTTCAGTTCTAGAACTTGATCAAAATGAATCCGGTTCACATTGGCTTTAGTCAATTCTAAACCATTTTTTGATTATGAATATTTTTTCGAAATTTTAGATACTGAAGTAGGAACAAAAGATTAATCGTACAAATCTAAAGAAGATTATTGATAAATTTAGGTAAAAAGGAAACAAAACATCTAAAGCCTAAAAAGAGAAAAAAGTATCAACATAATATCATATTCACTGTATGACCATTCCAGGTTGGTTCAGAATCAATGGGACATTTCGTGTTCACTTTGGCGTTAAAATTAGAGATCGGTTATGATCCAAATTATAAACCGTACCTCATATTAAGGTTGTAACATGAAAGTTACTATTAAAGTATATATCCAAGTTATATAATATGTGGAAAAAAAGTACTTCCGTTTAAAAATGACCAAACAAAACCCATCCGAATTCTAGAAAAGCATAAAACCATCAATTTTTAAACCATATGACTATTTGTTCTACTTCAAAATAAGGCAAAATCCTCGTACATGGTAACATGGAAAACCCAGGACCTTAGTAAAAGCTAAAATTTGTTTGAATAACACAAATGAGGATCAAATCATATGTCTAACCTTTAATTAAAATCCAGATTTTACCTTTTACCGATTCAATTTCTCGTTTTCTTTTTAATTATCTAAACTTTAATTGATGTGAGTACTAATCTAATGGTCAGAAATCGAGTTTTAAGGCGTGAACTCTTATCAAAAGAAGAAAAATACAAATTGAATCAATGATAGTACATGTGATGGCGATTGTGAAACGGCCTACTGTTTCCCAATCTCATCTATTTACTCAACTCTCGTCAGATGATTTCTCAGTGGTGGTTTTGGCCTCGGATCTCGGCATCGACGCCCGACCCTTCTTATCCCACGCGCCGCCTCTGGAGGAAGATAATTGGCACGACTGCCTTCCTACCTTCCCTCCGTCGAGGATCAAAACCTTGATTTCTCCGACCTCGATGCCCTCCAATTCCTGTGCCTTGAACGTGGTTGCGATAATTCCGCCAACCATATCTTTCGAATCGTCGGCAAGTATTTCCCCGCTCCTGTAATCACTGGAGAAAGGCTTAAAAAATACGTCTTCCATAAGATTTTGACGGAGATTCCAAAAGGGCCATTCCGTATCGTATACATGCACAGTACTGTTCAGAAGGATGGCAACTCGCCTGGCCTTACAATTCTCAGATGTATATGAAGAACTACCCGATGACTACAAAGACAGGCTTCAGGTTGTGCACTTCATTCATCCCGGACTCCGATCAAGGCTTGTCTTCGCCACTCTGGGAAGATTTCTAATGAGTGGAGGCTTATACTGGAAAATCAAATATGTAAGTCGCATCCAATATAAAGAAAGGAGAAATTGAGATTCCTGAATTTGTTCAGCAGCATGACAATATCCTAGAACACATACCGTTGACATATTACGGCATCGAACCTGATCCTTTGCATTTGATTGAAGTTCCTTCGACAGCTTATTTGTTTGGGAGGTATGAAAAGGAGCGGGCATCTAGAGAGTGCCGGTCTTAGTTCGGCAGTGGTTTTGTAAAATATAATGGTATTGTGCCACATAAATCATTACATGCACATGAGATATGCGTAAAAAAAATATATTGTACTTGTGAGGTAACTACTACTCTTATTTATGCCCCGACTAAAAATAAGAAAATAAAAAAAATGGCGGTGGTGGCGGCAAAGGTGGTGCATTAGTGTAGTGATTTTGCTGGGAACACTGCGTTTGTTGTCCAATTTCCTTCTTCTCTTTTATCTACACCAAATATAAAAAAAATAATTTAAAATAATAATAATAAAACATCCTACCCATCTCAGGTTAAACCTTCTTAGCCAGCATAGTGTTTTGCTCTTGTATTGCTTTCTCCTCTAAAAAAAATAAAAAAATATTCACATTATATTAAAATCTAGAATACCGAAATTGTAATGGTTAAATGAGGATCAACCCAATTGTATTCAGGCTATTCATTACAAACCCTTTTCAAAAAGGGGATTATAAAGACCCACCCATTGAAAAAGAAAAACAACAAAATATCTCTTTTGGCACCAGGTGGAAAAATACACTACGATAGGATCCAAGTTTCAAAGGTTTGCTAGTAGTACAAATGAAAACTATAATCCGGAAATTATATATTGTTATAAATGGTCTACTAACTTAAGCAGAGTTTGAAGCAGTCTCAGATTTTTCAATTTCCATGGGCTCGGCAGCGGCCGACGGCGCCTCATTTTCCGGGTCATCAGTTTCACCAGCGTCGGCATCTGGGCCCGGGCTTGAGTTACTGTTGTCAGCTCCTTGAGGTTTCGAGTTCAACTCCCTGGGAGGCTGCTGGTGAAGGTGGCTCGGGAGGGGGGGCTGGTTTTGCGGGCTTCGGTTTCATCATTATCGGCCTGCAAAACCTGTGAAAGCAAAGTGGAATTTTAGGTAGCACATAGAACAGAGAATGTCATTCTTGGCCTGATTTTCCTGTTGAGAAACAAAATGATCATCTCATAATCTTACAAACATTAAAATAAATAAATAAAATATAAAACAACACACAATGAGAAGATGGAGAAAGAGGGAAACCTTTCAAGAACTAAGGCAAAAAGGGCAACTACAACTGTGACAATGACATTTCTGTACACAGAAAATGTGTAATGGCTCATTCTCTGCTCAAGGGCAAACTTGGCAATTATAGCAAAACCTGCAAACCCACACTGCAAGAAAATGACAGCCAAATATGGTTTTATTTGCTTCACTAATTTGGAATCCATCAACTTATAAGAAGTAATTACAACTACTCTTTTTCTTTTATTTAATTCGTGTGAGCTAGTTTTTTTTTTCCTCCAATGCTAATAATGGTAGACCAAGCTAATAAAAAGGTTATGGCGTGAAGAACATTGCACATGGAGGATGTGAAAGTGGCGGTGGTGTATTTCATTCCGACATAGTACAAATTCTGGTCTATAACGGGCCTGCGACAATTAATTAATGAATTAGAAGTTATATTCGTTAAACAAATGATTCAAATCAGTTCATTAAATCAAGATATATATTATAGTTTCGATCATTTGTTCACGATTTTTTCTCCCTACAACACAAAAACAGAAAGATGGTGCAAGAATAGTTACCCCAATAGGGCAAGTAGGATTATCTTTTATAGAACAGAGAATGTCATTCTTGGCCTGATTTTCCTGTTGAGAAACAAAATGATCATCTCATAAGCTTAAAAACATTAAAATAAATAAATAAAATATAAAACAACACACAATGAGAAGATGGAGAAAGAGGAAACCTTTCAAGAACTAAGGCAAAAGGGGCAACTACAACTGTGGCAATGACATTTTTGTACACAGAAAATGTGTAATGGCTCATTCCCTACTCAAGGGCAAACTTGGCAATTATAGCAAAACCTGCAAATCCACACTGCAAGAAAATGACAGCCAAATATGGTTTTATTTGCTTCACTACATTGGAATCCATCAACTTATAAGAAGTAATTACAACTATTCTTTTTCTTTTATTTAATTCCTGTGAGCTAGTTTCTTTTTTTTTTTTCTCTCCAATGCTAATAATGGTAGACAATGTGTATTTTGTAGTCATATATGTTAGAATAGGGTGACCAACAAGCCAACTTGTGGCCGTGGTCTGACCTTTTTTCTTATAATACAATCGGTTTTTATTCGTAATAATATCTTTTATACTTATTGGCATTCCATATCTTTTATCCCATGCTAGTTGCATAGGTATGGTCCTGATGAAGTTTACTTTATTACGGTGGATTGGTCTAGCAGAACCGTGAGATAATACAGCACGTAATGTAACTCGTCGAACTTGTTCCTAGTCATAGGATTACGCCATAATGAGGATACAAGCCTTTCCCGTTAAGACTAGTACTTAGTGTATGTGGACCGCATCTCATCGGTCACGGTGTCTGGACATCGACATACATAAGTAGGTGCTCATAAGATGAGTTCACTGAACTCCCTCACCTAGAAATCTCTAAGTGGTTCCCACTCATCGAGTAGATGATTTCTATGGTATAGCGTACAACATTA